>JAEQML010072847.1:0-15280 GCA_016904865.1 Pissodes strobi
TCCGAGATCAAGTACATTTGTCATAAAATGAAATAATTTTAAAAGACAAGCGCGCTACGCACGTCAGTAAATCAACCACAGCTAACCCAAAATAATCAACACTAACCCAAACTAACCAAAACCAACCCACACTAATCCAAACTAACTAAGACTAACCAAAACTAACCCAAACTAATCCAAGCTACCCCATACTAACCAAAACTAACCCATACTAACCAAAATTAACCCAGACTAACCCTAACTAACCGAAGTAAAAAGATAAGAGCGCTATGTGCGCTTTTATATTCGCTATCCCAAACTTAGCAACTGACTTAGCAGACTGACCAGAACCTACCCATACTAACCAAAGCTAACCCAAACTAACCAAAATTAACCCAAACTAACCCTAATTAACCAGAGTAAAGAGCCAAACGGGCTACGCGCGCTTGCTCCTTCGCTATCCCAAACTAAGCAAAACCAACCCAGACTAACCAAAATTAGCCCATTCTAAACAAAACTAACCCAGACTAACCCTATGCAATTAAAGTAAGGAGACATTCGCTATTCCAAACTAAGCAAAACCATCCCAGACTAACCAAAAATTAACCCATACTAACTGAAACTAACCCAAACTAATCAAAGCTAACCCAGACTAACCAAAACTAACCCATACTAACCCAGACTAACCCTAATTAACCAAAGTAAAATGGCAAATGCGCTACGAGCGCTTTTCTCTTTGCTATCTCAAACTAAGCAAAACCAGCCCAGACTAACCTATACTAGCCAAAACTAACCCAAACTAACCCTAATTAACCAAAGTAGAGACAAGCGCGCTACACGCGTTTATATTCCGTGTTCCAGATGAAGCAAAAATATTCGAAACTAACTTTAAGTAGCCAAACCAGCGCATTGAGACGAGCGCGCTACGCTCATGACCAACCGTTGCGTTAATGTTTCCCATTTGATGTAATCTTTCCATAGAACTCAAAAAAAGCTACAAAATCGACAATGCTTATATGACACTAGAACCTATCAATGTTTTTCTCTTTCGATAGCATTGTCCTTAACATGGAATAATGGACTCCAAAGGGATGACTTTTGTTTTGTGGACTTCTGCTGGAAATATGCTAGTAACACAATCTCGGTGAGATTCTTTATTTTATTTCCACTACACCACTTTTCGAAACGTTTCTATGCATTTTCATATTGGAAGCGAATTCATGGCTATTCTCGCAGATTCTTCTACGTCTGATGAAGCTAAATCACTATTTTCTATGTCTGAAGATTCCATTCTCTCCATTAGGTTCTTGGAAATAACTTTTTGAGGCAGAATTTTTCGAATTACATACGGTTTGTCAACTTACTGACATAAAAAAACAACAATTTGAAATAAATAACATAGGATCACCATGATGATCTAATTGTTATGATAATCAAAACGATAAATTCAGGTAAATATATAGAAGTAATTTTTAAAAAGCCAATGTTCATTATGCTCGTAGAAAAAAATCTTGTAAGACATACGTGTGAAATGAAAGGTGTGTTTAAGGCACTCGTATGAATTGCGAAACTCGCTTCGCTCGTTCCGCAAATTTTCATAATTATGCCTTAAACGAGTACTTTTCACACTAAATAGCTATAAAACAACGAACTCCCTTATTTTACAATAATACAAAAATTATATTAAAAAAGCTAACCATGATAAATAAAGATATATTCGAATATCTTAGACAAACAACCTATCTGAAAAATTTAAATATATATTATCTAAATATAACATCACAGTCCGTCATAGATCACATAATCTTTTTAAGACTTAAAAAGATTAGTCCCTATTTTTGCCTTTAAAAAGTAATGTCTCAAAAAATATATAAAACCAACCTAGAGTAATCCACGACATGTATAAATTTTTCAAATGAAATCCTGGAACGACAAAATCATTTTTAACTTTACTGACATGAAAATTTTCACACAGGAAACATATTACCGCCAATTAGTAATAAAAGAAATGGTAAAAAGAACATCAACAATTTCTGCAAAATCTGTCACAATCTTTTAATCAACAATACGAAATAACTAAAATAGAATCCTATATTATACTATACTTACATCCATATGTATTTCTGAACGAATTTAACGAACCAAAAAGAAGAGTGAAAAGGGACTATTTGCTTCATTGTTTTTACATTTGTGCCATTTTTTAGCAAACTATGTTTTGCAAATTATGTAGCTGTCTGAAAGTGAATGCCACTGTAACAAATCGTTTTTTTTTAAGGAAAATAAAAAATTTGCTTTATCAGCAAATTAAATAGTAATGTAAGCGAAACGTCAGCGTCGCTGTGTGACTTATAATAAATACTATACAGCTAGTTCGTGAATTTAATTTGGTTCATGAAGACTTTTGACTACTAGAACATCGAAAATTGCAAGTTACCAAAAATATGCTAAAAGCCATTTCTATAAGATATAAACAAGTAAAACGCAATTTTACTTAACATTCCACTATAATTGAAATTTGAATTAACTAATTGTCATTCGACATGTTTCACTACACAGTAGCTTTATCAAGAATGAATGGAAGTATTACAAAATGTTGTTGTCGCCCTATCGGTTCTACAGACTTGGTTTTTCATGCAAGCAATAAAATTAGGTTCGGTAAATAAGGGTTATATAGGTATAATAAATGGTTAAACAAAAAGGGGATTTTTTAAAATAGATTTAACAAGGGTAATCTATTTAGGTCTAATTGACAATTTAGCAAAACATCTGTGTTTTTCAATTTATTAATTTCAAGGGACTCCAACAGATTTTATCTAATACCTTTATTCTCAGTGTGCAAAATTTGGAAATTATGATCAAAATTATGATTATATTCTTGTAAGTGATTTGAATAATGAGCATATGTTTTATGATTAATGAAACTTCTAAAATGTTCTTTTATCCTTTTAGAAAAACTTCTGCCTGATTGGCCAATGGAAATTTTTGCGCAGTCTTTAGATGATAGTTTATATACTCCTGATTTATTTGATTTTTGTGTTTTAGTTTTGTTGTTTTTTATATATTTTCCTATTGAGTTATTAGTTTTAAAGGTGACATTGATGTCAAATGATTGTTTTAGAAACTTTGCTATATAGTTGCTAATTTGACCTATATAGGTAATGAGAGCAATTTTTTTTGTGGTATCTTTAGTCATTGGAAAAACAAGATTTAATGCTTTTTTATATAGTTTTTTGTTTAAAAGTTTATCTATTATTTGAGAGGTGTATCCATTGTTGATCGAAATTTGTTTAATGATATTTACCTCTTTTCAAAATTATTATTATTTAATGGAACTGTAATTAATCTGTGTAACATACTGTGGAATGCCGCTAACTCATGCTGAATGGGATGACATGAGGAATTGTGTATAACTGTGTCTGTATGAGTTAGTTTATGAAAAATAGAGAAGACATGTAGGTTGTTTTCCCGAGATATAGTTAGATCGAGAAAATGTATGGATTTGTCAACTTCTTTCTCTATAGTAAATTTTATATTCGGGTGTATGTTATTTATAAAATCAATGAATTGATTTAATTGTCTGTCAATGCCTGTAAAGCAAGTTAAGACATCGTCGACGTATCTGTACCAGTAAAGAATTTTTTTAAAATTATAATGTTTACTTATTAAGTTTTCTGGTGAGTCCATAAATATTTCGGCAAGTAATGGACTAAGGGGATTACCCATAATTAGTCCTTCATTACTAGAATAAACAGTTCCATCAAATTCAAAATAATTCTGTTCAAGACATACTTTCAATATTTCTAGAATTTCTTGTTTTATAATTATGTTGGTATTATTTACGGAAAGAAGTTTTTCAACTAGTTTAATTGTATCATGAATGGGTGCACTAGGGAATAGATTAGTGACATCAAATGAAATTAAATTGGCAGTAACATAAAACTACCAACTAATGCCAAATTAATTTCATTTCATGTCACTAATCATTCCCTAGTGTACCCATTCATGATACATTAAACATTAAACTAGTTGAAAAACTTCTTTCCGTAAATAATACCAACATAATTATAAAACAAGAAATTCTAGAAATATTGAAAATATGTCTTGAACAGAATTATTTTGAATTTGATGGAACTGTTTATTATAGTAATGAAGGACTAATTATGGGTAATCCCCTTAGTCCATTACTAGCCGAAATATTTATGGACTCACTAGAAAACTTAATAAGTAAACACTCTAATTTTAAACAATTTCTTTACTGGTACAGATACGTCGACGATGTCTTAACTTGCTTTACAGGCACTGACAGACAATTAAATCAATTCATTGATTTTATAAATAACATACACCCGAATATAAAATTTACTATAGAGAAAGAAGTTGACAAATCCATACATTTTCTCTATCTAACTATATCTCGGGAAAACAACCTACATGTCTTCTCTATTTTTCATAAACCAAGTCATACAGACACAGTTATACACAATTCCTCATGTCATCCCATTCAGCATAAGTTAGCGGCATTCCACAGTATGTTACACACATTAATTAGAGTTCCATTAAATAATAATAATTTTGAAACAGAGCTAAATATCATTAAACAAATTGCGGTCAACAATGGATACACCTCTCAAATAATAGATAAACTTTTAAACAAAAAACTATATAAAAAAGCATTAAATCTTGTTATTCCAATGACTAAAGATACCACAAAAAAATTTGCTCTCATTACCTATATAGGTCAAATTAGCAACTATATAGCAAAGTTTCTAAAACAATCATTTGACATCAATGTCGACTTTAAAACTAATAACTCAATAGGAAAATATATAAAAAACAACAAAACTAAAACACAAAAAACAAATAAATCAGGAGTATATAAACTATCATGTAATGACTGCCCAAAAATTTACATTGGCCAATCAGGTAGAAGTTTTTCTAAAATGATAAAAGAACATTTTAGAAGTTTCATTAATCATAAGACAGATTCTCAGTATTCAAATCACTTACAAGAATATAATCATAATTTTGATCATAATTTCCAAATTTTGCACACTGAGAATAAAAGTATTAGATTAAATCTGTTGGAGTCCCTTGAAATTAATAAATTTAAAAACACAGATGTTTTGCTAAATTGTCAATTAGACCTAAATAGATCACCCTTGTTAAATCTATTAAAAAAAACCCTTTTTTGTTAAACTATTTATTATACCTATATCACCCTTATTTACCGAACCTAATTTTATTGCTTGCATGAAAAACCAAGTCTGTAGAACCGATAGGGCGACAACAACATTTTGTAATACTGCCATTCATTTTTGATAAAGCTACTGTGTAGTGAAACATGCCGAATGACAATTAGTTCTCAAGTTTCAATTATAGTGGAATGTTAAGTAAAATTGCGTTTAAAGATGTTTTCATTGACATATTGATAAGAAATTAGTCCAGATTTTATTGCTTTCTAAGCTATGGGATAGACATCTATAAATTATTCGTTAATATTTATTTATATACACCACCTGAATATGGGCTACGCATGTTTGTAAACTTAATTTTAATCACTTGTTCTTTAGTGTCATCGAATGTATTGACGCATATTCGATAATCAGTTGAGACAAGTTATGTTTTATTGTGTTATTCGGTTGAATGATAAAAATGTAAAGTAGGTATAATTGACTACAGTAATATTACTTCAAAATTTAGGCTGCTGTATTGAATAATGCTACATAATTGAGCGCTTTTAGGATATTAGGATTAGGATATAATTTTAATATAAGCAAAAATAATCTAATTTTAACATCATCAGCTTGAGCCCGGATAATTAGTTTGTCGTCCCTCTTTAACTTGAGTTGGAACGCGCTCCTTTAAACTTGTAGGGAAAATCTGGGCCCATGTATTTTAAGACAATAAATGTCGTCAAAGATATGTGGGGATCACATTTTGTCTTGTATGTGGGAAAATAAATATTTTTAAATAGAGCATATTTTGAAATATTCTCAATATGAATACGGTTAAGCGACCTAAGTAGAAAAAATATTGTATTACTTTAAATTTGCCTTAATGGGTGAGTCAAATAGTTTCCTTAAAATTTGCATCAGGCACGGTCGAAGCGAAAAATCTCAAGATTGTTCGTCATGACATGTTTTCAAAAGGTTACGTTTCTACAATATTTACAGTTTTTTGCGCTCCCTGTAACCGATCGATCCTTCAAATATTGGGGGCTTTGAGAGATCTTGGCTCCAGAAAGTAATCGAGGCCTGAAAATATTCCGGCAGTCTTTTTAAAAAATTGTGCTTCATCCTTGTATAAGCCTCTAACATTACTTTTCAATCAATCTCTGAGAATTGGAGAATTTCCGAATGTCTGGAAGGAGGCCGCAGTTGTTCCAATCTTTAAATTACCGTCCTATTTGTAAAATATCGGCTCTTCCCAAAGTATTTGAAAGGCTCACCTATAAATATATATATTTTTTTCTGGTCAAAAATATTATTTTTCCGGAACAGCACGGCTTTTTTCCCGGTTGATCCCTCAAATCTTTTCTGATCGCTTATAGTGAGTTTTTGCGCTAGCAGTTTTTGGAATGCTGTGTATACCGACTTTAGTAAAGCTTTTGACAAAATAAGTCATAATATGCGTCCTCGGAGGCTCGCAAAGATCGGTGCACATTACTGTACATATCAGTCTCCTGATGTGGATTGAGTCACACATGAAAGGTCGGACACCGTGTGTTTCCCTGAAGGGATTCAGGTCCAGAGCCTGTACTAGCATCTCTCGACTGCCCCAGGGATACCATTTGGGTCCTCTCTTTTTTATTATTTATATTAATAATACTAATAGCTAATTTCTTACCTCAAATTTTTTAATGTATGCTGATGATCTCGAGGTAATTACTCGAGTGAGTCTCTGAGGGATTGCGCATTGCGCTGATCTACAGAATGACCTTAATCGATTAATATCATATTGTGTTGATAACAGTTTATTTCTCAACCTCTCAAAGTGTGTGTTTACTAGAAACCGAAGTATATTTAACTCAAATTACACCCTGAATAATAATGAGTTAAAGTGTGTCAATAAAGTTAAGAATTTCGGTGTTACATTTCATACAAAATTACACTTTAATATACATACACGTTTGGCAAAAAATCTTTATCCATACGATTTTAATGCGATAACAGAGTACGTTAAATACGAGACTTAAAGTTAAAAAGAGAAAGAGACGGAATTCCCCTGGTTTCCCCTACTCCCCTTCCATTCAGCAACAAACGCGCGGACGCTCTCGCATAGGACGACCTTCGTTGGCGACGAAGACCACCGAGGCAGATCGACGAACTTTCTGTATTACGGCGTTGCCGAACTTGGTGAAAATTCATCAGATCAGGTGATTTTGAGAAGGTTTTGTTGATTGGTGAAAATTGTTTATTTTATAGGTCAAATCTGGTGATTTATGGAATATTGTACAATTTACATTTTTTTCTATGCGGATTGCAGTCAAATAAAAACCTCTATTGTATTGTACGTATTTTGGTAAATTTATACTATAACGGCATGCAACGCCAGCTGGGATTTTTTAGAGTTCGGAACTTCCCCGAAAACTGCGTTACCCTAAAATATAAAAATAATTCGCGTCTACCTACCGCAATTTTCAGCCTTCACGCATGCGTACGCGCTATTTCATATAATTTTCAAAAGTTATTTTTTCTTCATTTGAGCAGGTCCGAAGGTCGAAAATTTGCGATAGGTACACGCGAATTAAAAATAAAGTCCGAGCATCATATTTCCGCTTTGCTTGCGTTGAGTCTTGCTCTTGAATTATTTCCTTCCCCTACCTATTAATTTCGACATATTATTCGTCATTTAGGAATTTTGCAATTTAAGAAGACCCATTGTTGGCTCATTGCGTATGACGCTTTGTTCTACTGGTTTTTTTAAATTGTACTGTGTTGTTTGTTAGATAGAGAGTGTTGTTGCAAAATAGTAACATTGATACAAGTTTGGACTGCATTCAGGCAAACAAACGAAAATAACCAACATTGCTTTTGCTACAATATTCCAGATAAGCTTTTGGTTAAACGTTCTGCATTCATTTATAGTAAAAGATGAAGTAGTTGTATAAATATCGTATTCAGTTTAAATTTTTATTGAACAGGTATGTCATGTTAAGTTAAAGTTAAGTTTGCAATGCTAAACGGTTAATGTTTTCGTTCCATTGAATACATAGAACCATTCCTATTTTATTTTTCTTTTTAAATTAAGTTTTTAATCAGATTTGGGTGGAAATTGTTAATTATTAATTTTTTTGTAACCAATTTGTTAAAAAAAACATAACTGCTGATAAAATCTGGTCAAATCTGACAACTTTTCAATTCGCAGAATCTGGTGAAATCTGACAATCGCCTGGCAACACTGTCTGTAAGCGCATAGAAACAGGTCAAACAGGTTATTTTATTTTGCATCATTTCCGCACAGCCTTTTGTAATCAATAATTTTAATATCACTGTTGTATTTTCGGATAGAACAGTGATTAAAAGTAACTAAGAAACAAAGAAAATTTCGCAAAAATCGTAAAAATGAAGTATGCCAGAAATAATCTGTCCACAGCGACGTGTCCCTTACTAAACTAAACTAAACTACTAAACTCCAGTGTTGCCAGAGTGGCAAAGCCAAAAATCGCTACAACTGGTGTGAAAAGTCGCTACTTTGTCGCTACAAAGATTTTTCCTAAGTATGGTATTATAATAGTCTAAATAAAACGAAAAAATAAGCTTCACTTTATTTGAACGAAAAACTTAAAAGAAACACAACATAAAAACAGTTGGTACAAACATATAAAAGAAGCCTATCTTATTTATTCACTATCATCACTGTCGTCATTAATATTATTTGTATTTTCTTGTAAAGTTGTAGCCTTTTGATTTTGATAAATAGAGCTCATTTTGGATAAATGATTGTTATTAAATTTATATGTTAAACAACAATTTCTATTTTGTTTTAAATCTAATTGAACCCTCAACATACAAGACAAAAGTTCAATACTTAATTTATTTCTTTTTTTGGTTTTTATGTCTGCCATAGCTGAAAACGTTCTTTCAACATCGGCATTTCCATGCGGAATTATCAAAATGCTCGTAACAATGCTGGAAATATTTTCAAAAACATATTGGTCGTTAAAATTTTTCATATCTTTTAATTCGCTCCAAAATGCTACCGCTGGTTTTTCCCTGAGTTGTTCTTTTTCACCGACGGAAAAATAATTTTTAATTTTACTATATTCTGTAAAAGCCACATTACTATTAGCAATATGTTTAAATTTTTCTAGAACAGTTTTAATTTTTACGGCAGAATTTTCCGTGGATGTATAATTTAAAACGTTATTTGGATTTATAAAATCCTGATTTTCCATCCATTTTGCTTTTACGGGAAATCTTTTAATTGAGTCAGCAGCAGCATTTTGGTAGAAACTTAAGCATTTTAATTTAAATTGCTGAACGTCACCTTTATCTAAGTTTTTAAAAGAATTATATGTGTCCAAGCTAAGCCCAAGCTGAATTTCTTCTAATGGTAGTAAACAACGAGGGTTAAAAAAATTTGATGTAAATAAAGTTTCATCATCAAGAAATTCAGCTTTAACAAATTTTCCACACAATTGTCTAATAAACCTCTTACTTTCCTTAGTAATGATGGGAAATAAAGCTTTCTCCGATTGAAAAAGGCAATTAAATTCATTAAATACACACAAAAAAAAGAATACTTCATTTATGTATACACATTTTCTCAACTTTTTTTACTAAATTTAAGTCAACAGATACTTCCTTTTGAAAAATATATTTCGTATGAATAAATGCATTTTCTTAAAAGCAAAATATGAATTTTTCAAATTATTTTCTTGATTTAAAAACATATTATTGTTTAGAATTTCGAGCAATCTTAATCAAAGATGAAGATAGATTTACATTCAAAATAAGCTACATTTTTTATTCAAGATTCCTAAATATTTCAATGAACTTTATTAAGTTTTGACCAAGAAAAATAAAAAACTAATTTAAGAATATTATTTTCTCCGTTTAAAATAAATCCTCGGTCCACACTATTTAGTATAAGATGGCAATATTCTTCAAATAAAAATAATCGGGGAATTAGAACGTATGTTTCTTAAAATGAGAATATCTCATGCATATTTTGAAAGTACTAGGTTTCTGTCTAAACATATATCGTAGCACAAATCAAATAAAAAATTAAATATGTTTACTAAAATTAAATATCAATATCTTTTTATTCATCTTGACTCAAAGATCCGGGAATCTGATTGTACCCCTCCCCACATGTTTTCTAGATGGCCGGCAATATATTAATTAACCTAGTTTAGTTATAGTTAGTTGATCGATTAGGTTGCTAGGGGTGCTGTGAGTGCAAGTGCGTGTGCTGTCCAGGACCATCGACCGATAAAGATCGTCTGTCATGACGGATTGATTGATTTTTACGTCAGACAAATCTAATGGTCCGAATACTTACAATTTCGTCATTTTGGTATTCGGGAAAAAACGAATTACACAAAACTAGAAAACAAATATATAAATCCGACGCCATGAAGAACAAAAATGGCCGCCAAAAGCCACAAAATTGTGATGTCTTATTCACGTAGCTAAAAGAAGTCGAAGAATTAATGATAGAGAATACAAACTTCACACAGCCCTAGTGTGTTTTTTGATCTCATATTGCTCGAACTGTATGTATAGATCGTTGCCCGAACGAAGAGTTCAAAGCCGTTTTTAACTTGCCAAGAAATAGAAAAATACCTACCTCGGAGTTATTTTAGCTAAGTATTAGTTATTGGTCGTAGGATACTAACTTTTATTTGTTATTGTTACTTAGGCCATTTGTTTTAGACGTTTTAGTCTTTTTGCTATCCACACATTGTGAAAATGGGCCTTAGGTATTTATACTTACTGGTTTTTGTTAACATTCTCTAATATTCATTGTACATACATCCTATTTAACTCATCCTAAAGAAAACTGAAAATATTTTTAAAATACAGGTTGTAGCATAATATGTGTTAAGAATTTTTCTTGGTAGATCATATAACTGATTGTTTAAATTGTTTTAAATGTGAGTATATCCCTGATATTTTATAGAAATTGGCAGGCTGTAGAATCTAAACAGCTAAACTAACAAAAACGTTTTGCACATTCCTGTCTTAGTTTCTCTTTCTTTTTAATTTATCGTTTGAAGCATTGTATAAGTTCCAATTAAGCCGGAAATGAATAAAAAAAGGATGTCTAGTGCTGTTGGTCAAACGGAGAGTTAGTCTCAAACGATGTAAAAAATGTGCAAAAAGTTTTTCTCTAAGTTAAATTTTTTGATTCATTCAGTTTCCTTTTTTAAACTATCATATTTCTAAACGTAGATTCCGAAAAAGTGGTAATTTAAAACATTGTCAGTGGCCTGTAATTGTTTTTTCAATTTTGTCTAAATTAACCTATGCAGGGTGTTATTTAATTGATGGTTAAAAATGCAGGATATATTTTTTTGACTCTTTTTAGGATTAAAAATTCATATAAACATGTGTGCGTAAGGCCTTTTATTTTTTACAGTTTTTTCATGCACCTCGTACATTTCTAGAGGTATATCTCAGATTTGGCAGATAGTAAGCTAAAATGGCCAAAATACATTTTTTAGCAAAATTTACTTTGTTCCGGATCGTGATCGCTTTACCCCCGACAATTTTTACTACGACACAGGGTCACGACCCGAAAAAAAGTAACACCCTGTAAGTTTTGCTAAAGTGTATTATGGCCGTTTACTATAGATATTGGTCACAGTATACTGAGAAACTCATATCTTTAGATTTCTATAAAGGTGCATGAAAAACGAAAGCCATGCACACAAATATTAATAATATGTACTTTAGGTCTAGAATTAACGGAAAAAATACATCCTGTAGACCTTGGTTGTTCTAAGATAATATTTTTAGTTTGTATACTTACTTATTTTTCCAGTGTATAGAAATAAACTTCATTAGAGATATTTTGTTGTTTTATTTTGAGATTTTTAATATTCTTAAACCGAACAGAAAAAAGAAGAATTTAATATATTGCATTTCTCATTCATATTAACTTATATTTTTAAATTAATAAAATCATTTTGATTTAGAGAATAATGGATTCTTAAATGTAGAAAAATATTTGTTTGTATTGTGTAAAAACGTTTATTATTTCAATACGTTCGTATTTTATATCAAACATTCCCTAAAATTCATTTTGAGAAGTAAGTTACTCAAAGAGAGGATTTATATACATAGATGAAGAAAAAGGTTTATTATTTTAATCTTGAAGCTGCTCAAGCAAAGTAAATACAATTTTAATTGTAGAATATGTTTTCTTTAACCATGAATAGCATTTCTTCTTTTGAGAAATAATTTATTTTCGTTTCAAATGATTCGATATCTTGAAACAACGATCATGTGATTCTTAACTATAATAATATAAATTAATTAAATCTAATATTTTGATTCTTGTTCTGTAAAATAAATTAATCGGCAAGAGAATTATGCAGTATTCACTCTATTATTTAAAATACTCAATTTAAATATATATATATCTTTGCGTATATACAAAGCTAAGATTTATTCTAATTGAGTATTATATTTTTATAATGAGATATCCTTTTTTTGTGTGTAGTGGCAAAATAAAATTAAGGAATTCCAAGTAAGCTTTTATAAAAGGATTCAAAAATTCATTATAAATTCCAATTGATGTTGGATTTTTATCTTCGATTACTGCAACTTTGAATAATTCTTTTAGTATCTCCCATTGACTAAGCACCCTCTCAACACACTTAGACAATGAGAGCCATCGAGTCTTAGCTGGTCTCAAAATTTTATGTTTTTCCTTTTTAAAAAACACTTGAAATTCATCCAAAATTGATTGACGCTTTGGACTTCTGGAAAAATATGCATAATTATTTTGTAGGAAACATTCTACATTAGTTGGCAAGCATTCCGATGCCGCAGATGCTACAAGGTGGGCACTATGGCATATACAACCACTTACGATAACATTTTCATTTTTACTTAATAAATATGTTTTAAATGATTCCTTATTTCCCATCATTACGCTGGCATTGTCTGAGCAATACCCCACAATATTTTCAAATTTTAAAGAAAAATTTTTAATACAACTTTCAAATAATAAAAACAATCCTTTAGCTGTCCCCTCATCTGCACCTATTTTTATGCAGTCTAAAAGTGTGGTCGTTAAATTATTATTTTTGACGTTAATAAATCTTACTAAAATGCATATTACCCTGTTATTAGAAATATCCGTGCTTTCATCTACTAGAATTGAAAAAGAAGTGTTCTCTAGCTGACATTTTAATTCGTCACATATTACTGCGGAAAGAACGTTTTTAACGATTAAACTGCATTTTGTTCTACCTAATTTAGTTTTTTCACTTATCGTAGAATCTTTAAAAACTTTTTTTGAGATTTCTATAACATGCTTCACAGAATTAAAACTAAAATTATGTGCAACAACTAATAAAGAATATCTAAGGTCGGCGATCATTACCTCTTTAGTTATGTGTTGTTGCTCAAACAAAGCTTTTATTGTTTTTGTACTGGATATTTTCTCCGAGTTTAACTTATGCTTGTTAGTGTTGGCATGCTTCAATAAATCTGATTTTTTTGCGGGCAAGTAAATGTTACAGCAGGTGCACTTAGCTTTTCCCTCTTTAGATTTGATTAGCCATTTTGAGAAAACAGGATCTTCCAACCATTTTACACAAAAAAATTGATGTAAATATGTTCTATATTGTTGTGGAGGATTCATTCTTACCCTGGAATTGATTGCCTTTTGCTCCACAAATGATTGAAATTTTGTTTGGATTGTTATAGAGCCACTTCGGCCCCGGCTCAAGGATGTAAACTGCACAAGTGCAAGTTTAGTGACCCTAATGAAATTTGTACCTAGTTTCGTCGATTCGGTGTCTATTCGGACACCGTTTTCAAGAAAAGCAAAAAACTAAAAATGAAAATGGTTAGCAAATACAATAAAACAGTAAAAAGCTCTTGCAGATTGTCAGGCTTTAAACTGACTTTGACAAGATGACAATTATAATGCCATATTTAATTACTGGGTAACTGGTATTTAGTTTGATAATAAGGTGTTATTTGGTAAATTAATTTGTTTATGAAATTTTATATATATATAATTTGGTGTTATTCGCTTTGGTAGAATTTAATGATTTTTGTTGAAAGGATTAGTTAATTTTTAAGTGTCCCTTATCAACTTCAGTTTTTAGCAAAGGTAACCATGTACTATTGAAACTTACAGAAGTTGAAGCAACACATTTATCTTTATTTAATAAAATTAAAGCACTTTCTTTAATTTTACGTTTTTTAGAAGAAAGGCTCCTTTGCCAAAATACTAGAAGCGTTCCATTGTATTCTGTGATTGTTATCAAATGCATGTTGACAAATATGTGATTTGTGGAATTGTGCATTTCTAATATAAGTTTGGTGTTCTTTTATACGTTTTGATAATGGTCTACAGGTCTCACCTATATAAAATTTATTACATTCACATGGTATTTTATAGATGACATTTTTAGTAGTTTCATTTTCATTAAGTGGTTTTGTTTTTGTTAGTTTAGATCTAAGGGTGTTTTCTGTTTTAAAAATTGTACGAATGTTAAATTTATTACCTATTCGTTTTATTTTGTCTGATAAACCAGGAATATAAGGAATAAAGAGGTTCGCAATAGGTCTATTTTGATTTTGTCTGATATTTGGTTGTTCAAATTCTATAAAGCATTTTTGAATGAAATCAATAGGATAGTTATTATTAATCAAAACATTGCTCAAAAATTCTTTTTCTGTGTTGAAATTTTGATTATTACAAATTATTTTCATTCGATCATATAGACTTTTTACGACCCCCTTTTTTACCATTATTGGGTGATTTGAATTAAAATTTAAATATCTGTTTGTATGTGTTGGTTTTCTGTATATTTTTGTTTCGAAACTATTCAAGTCTTTTTTAATAAGAATGTCAAGAAATGAAAGTTGTTCATTAATTTCTTTTTCTATAGTGAATTTGATTGTGGGTTCTATGGTGTTAATATGATTTAGAAAATCGTTAAGAAAATGTTCGTTATATGGATAAATTGAAAAAATGTCATCTATATAACGCCACCAAATTAAAGGTTTATATTGATAATTTTCAACAAAATTTAATTCAAAATTTTCCATAAAAATATTACTTAATAAAGGTGATAAAGGCGAACCCATAGCCATACCATTGTTTTGTT
>JAEQML010072848.1:0-15280 GCA_016904865.1 Pissodes strobi
TCCTTATTGAACAGCCAAGTTTTGAGTTTTTTGAATTGAGGTTTTGCTTGCGGTATAATTTTAAATAGTTCTAGGGAGGTGATAGGAGACATTCAATGCAAGCTATGGTTTAGATTTTTGCGTTATGGAATATGGCAATATGGCAATATGGAAGAACACTTACTTGAATGTTTGCCTTGTCGTGTAATAATTTTGTACGTAATTGTTGCTCAATAGTTTGTTCTCTGTTTCCGTAAAATAGCTATTTTTTCTAACACTACTAAATTGCCAACAGACGTTGACATAATTGAGGTGTCTTATAATTTTACACTCTTATGAATGATGTTGTATGCTTGAAATTTCCTATTTTATTGTAGCAATATCTGCTGCGATACTGTGGCAGAAAGCAAAGGCGTCTATACAGAACTTTACTTCGGGGGGTCAACACCAAACCTTCTAAGAAAAAAGTATGGCATAGATACCCAAGAATCTGGAGGGGTTGTTTACCTCCATCCTCCCTCTCACCCCTCCATAATGAAGCCCATGGGCCCTTATTATTGTTTGTTTGTTTCCTTATTTTAATCATTACACAAAATAGTGCTTGTACAAGTCAAGATTCCTTGAAACTACTACTTGAATCATAAAATACTAAAAATTTACTTAAAATTGTCACCAGGGCTTTATAGAAATAACACATTTAACACAATTCACATTTTTCGGTTATAACTTATTCATTTACAAACATACATTTAATTTAAAACTCTGAATTTGGGGACTAGATAAAATTAATTTAACTTAATTAGAACTTTGTATTTAAAATTAAACTTTTTTACGGTATGTTAAAGTTACTATTTACGTATTCCTCAACTGAGTAAAATGAATTATCTAATAGATAGCTCTTCATTTTACCGATAAATACCTTCTCACCACGACTCCGGACCACCACTGCATTGAAAAATCTAATTCCGTAATAGTCTGCGCTAAATTGAGTTCATTTCTAGTAATACATGAATGAACATCTCTATGTGTTAGGAAGTTTGATTGGTTTTGTTTTACATAGGTCAGGCAGCTCAATATAAATATGCAGGGAAATGTTAGTATTTTCAGTTTTTTCAAATTCAAAATGTTTATTGATGCCTTGTACAACAACAGTACTCACACACGTCAAAGTAAAAAAGAATACGTAGAGGGTTAAAACAACTTAAATATACTGAAATCTAACACATAGAAACAATTATTAATAACAATTTAGGGCGAACAGCATAAAACCATCATCATTCTACAAATGTATAGTTAAAAAATTCCTCAAGTGAATAAAAACAGTTACTTAAGAGAATCTCCTTAATTCTATTCTTAAAATGTATTTGTGGTAGCCCCCGTAATGAAGGTGGCGTTGGAGCAAGGTATCCCGGGCCATCCTGACACCTTTTTAGTCGACAGCATGCAATGACGAAATCGTCTCGATGTCTAGTATCGTAGTCATGTACAGCAAGATGGGTTCTATATTGGTTTCCGTTTGCCTTTAAAAACAAAAGATTTTCTACGATAGATGCACATAGCAAAGTCAATATCCTCAGGCGCCTGAATGCCAATCTGCAGCAGTCCCTATAGCCCAGTTCAGCTACGATCCGCACTGCTCTGCGCTGCAACGCGAACACTCTTTGGCTTTGGACAGCGTGGCCCCATATGAAGATGGCGTTATGTCATCTTTGAGTGAAAGATGCCGTAGTATGATATCCTCATGACCCTCTCAGAAACACACCCTGCGAGGCCCCTGAGCGCGAACACGCTACTTCCAAGCTTTTTTGCTAGGGAGTCGATCGCATCTCATAATAATCTGGGATCTAGTTGTACTCCCAAAAATTTAACAGATGGAATATGTTCATTAATAGTTTCAGTGTCCCTCGTGGAGAAAACCACTTTTTGGGTTTTGTCTTTATTTAGGAGCAGCATGTTAGCGCTGAATCACATTTACACTCTCTCCTGCATACCTGTCTCCACAGCCTCCCCAAGAGAGGGTGCAGCAATTGTTACTGTAGTATCGTAAGCAAAAAGTGTATATCTTGTGTTATTATCACCACTTAGTGGCAGGTCCTTAATATAAACTGCTCGTCAAAAAAAACGACGCAGCTAGTTTTTTGGACAATATTTGAAAGCTCGTTATTGGAAACCTACTCAACCGATTTTAAAAAACTTAGGAAATTCTGAATAGTTGATTCTTTGGCTCTTACGTCTAATTTTTGTAATAAGATATTTTGCACCTAACATATACTACAGGGTGTTAAAGAAAGAGATGTTTTTTTCTCGAAAATTGTTGTTATTTTCCAGTTTAGTCCCAATAATGAACAAACTACGGAGGTATCCATGAATTGTGAACACGACGTCTTACGGCAGGTCATATGCTACCAGTTTATGTACGTTACGTGATCCATAAAACCAGAAAGTTCAGATTAAGGGATATGTTTTACACAAAATATTGCACGAATATTACTAAATGGTCCCTAGAATATCTAAGAATTGAAATGACAGGTGGGTACTTAAATAGGATCCTCGGTTAAAAAATGAATTCTTTTATTACCATTTTACTTTTTCAATCACCCTGTATATTCGAAGGTAATTTCGAGTGGAATTTGAACGGTTGTAAGAGACAAAAACTCGTTTGCATATTTATGGTAACGCTACACGAAGTAATATCCTTATTTTACCATATTTTGAGAACTGACTGATTTATCACCAAAAATCAAAAACCGTTTCGAGAAAATGCCCCATTCTAATAATCCATGGTATTAAGGTCGCATTTTAAGTTTACAAGTATAATTTTCTTTGTATTGAATTTCTATTTTGAATTTTCAAAAAAAATAAAAAATATTTTGTGTAAAACATATCCCATAATTTGAACTTTCTGGTTTACTGGATCACGTAACGTACATAAACTGGTAGCATATGACCTACCGTAAGACGCCGTGTTTACAATTCGTCGATACCTTCCGTAGTTTGCTCATTATTGGGACTAAACTGGAAAATATCGACGATTTTCGAAAAATTGCCATATAATCGTAGTTAGCCAAGATATACACAAAATCTCAAAAACGTCCCGAGGTATTACCTAACTGTAAGTAAAGAGAGATATTACGACTATCAATCTCAACTACCCCATAAATGGCGATAACTTGAAGTTTTGTAAAAAGAACATCTCTTTCTTTAACACCCTGTAGTATATGTTAGGTGCAAATTATCTTATTCCAAAAATTAGACATAAGAATCAAAGAATCAACTATTCAGAATTTCCAAAGTTTTTTAAAATCGGTTCAGCAGTTTTCCAATAACGAGCTTTCAAATATTGTCCAAAAAACTAGGTGCGTCGTTTTTTTTGACGAGCAGTTTAGATAAAAAATAAGATCGGTCCCAAAACAGATCCCTGTGACACACCAGTCATTACTTTACCTTCCGCCGACGATACCCCGGCAGCCCTCACCACCTGGCTCATGTCAGAGAGATATGACCTCAGCATCTCAATACTAGAGGAGCCAAAATAATATGCTTTAAGCTTCCCTAGAAGTATCTCGTGAGACACAATCGAACGCTCTGCTCAAGTCACAGAACAGCGCAGCATTAAATTCGAAGTCGTCAAACGATCATAGTATACGGCCCACAAGGTCCCCTACCTTTCCGAAAACCAAACTGAGATTCTGTAAAATATTTATTCTCTTCAAAGTAATGGGCTATCCTGACGCACATGCACTTTTCAAAAAAAATTTATATTATTGGCAAAACTGAGATAGGTCTATAGTGCTCAGGCAATGACAAATCTCCTTTCTTAAAGATAGGGGTTATTAAAGCAGCCTTCAATGCATGGGGGAAGGTGTTTACCTTACAGCAGAGATTAGTAAGCTTTGTAAAGAGACAGATGATAATATTCTGATGGATACGGTTTTGGACAAATTTCTCATTAGGTAAATAATATTGGACAACTTTGAATAAGGGTTCCAAGTGAGTACAGTGTCAAGGTGGATGCCAAGGAACTTTACTGACTCTTGTAAGGGTCAGATGGGTTCCGTTGATCTAAGAGAAAAAGTTAGACATTGTATCTTGGTATTGTTGAAACTAAGTTTATTCACAACAAAGCAATCCTCTATATTTTTTGGATCTCATTTATGAAGTTTTTGGTATCTACAGGGTCAGATGGGTGGTACTATTGCAGGGTGGTTGTATCATCAGCAAATAAAATCAATAATTGTTCAATAATACTGGTAAAGTTGATATAAATCAGAAAAAGCAAGGGTTTCAAAACTGAACTCTGTTGTACACCATACCATACTTTTTGTGTTGTGACTGTTTTGGACTTTGCATTATTAAAGAAAACATAATATGACTTAATAAAAGTAACACTACTTTCACCAAAGTTATAGTAAGCCAATTTATCAAAAAGAATATCATGAAAAATACAGTCAATTGTCAGGCCTTTGAAAGAGTCATGTGTATTTAATTATTTTTTCAAAAGCTTCAGTAATATATTCTAAAATTTCATTAATTGCGTGTGTGACGGTGTGTGGTTGACTTTTTATTTCGGAAGCCAAGTTGGCTTTGGGTAAATAAGTCATTGTTTTCAAAATATGCATTAACCTGAGCCTTCACACGAGATTCTAAGATTTTTGAGAATATTGGTACGAGATAAATTGGGCCATAGTTTTCTGCACTCTCAGAGATGCCTTTGTTTTTATAGATAGGTATAACTTTAGCTATTTTTATACAAATAGGAAAATAGTTCTCATAGATGCATTGATTTAAAAGATTAGTTAGAGGTTTACATATAACATTTGTAGGAGCTTGATGATTCTTAAATTTATTTCATAGCAATCTTTACTAATTTTATTTCTTAAATCTGATATTTGTTCTTTTACCATACAGATCGTTATATTTTTAAATTTAAATTTTGGCAAGTTGAAGAAGTCTTCTGTTAGATGGACTATGTTTTCTGCAATGTTAACAAAATATTCATTAAATGACTGACTATTAAGATTTAAATCAATAATGCCTGGGAGGGTGAGGTAATATTACTTTTATATTTTATAATGTTCCACATTGTTTGTGGTTTGTTAGCAGAGTTATTTATAGCATTGTCGTGAGCAGACTTTTAAGCTTTATTTATTTCTGCTTTGTAACGTTTTTTATATGACTATACAGTTTCTCCAGCCTCCAACTATCCTGGGATTTGCTTTGTTTAAAAGGCTAAGAGTTTTAAGTCTTTCTCTAATTTCCCTCAGGTCATTATTAGGCCAATCAATTTTAACCCCTTAGTAGGCAAACACTCATCCATTTTATTTGGTATTGTATTAATAAAACATTGAACATTTTTCTCCACACTCTTTCATTGGAGTTGTTATGTAGTACCAGTTAATTAAGTTTAATTCACTATATAAGCTTTCTAAGCCTTGTTCTGTTATTGGTCTAAAAGTCACTCGTATGTTACCGGTTCGTTCAAAATGCACATTCAAATCGCCAGATAGAATTAAGTTTGAAGATATATTAATTTTATCAAAAAAAAACTAATGTCAGCATTTCAAAGTATTTATTAAGATCTCCATCCGGATATCTGAACACTGTAATTATTATTTGTGTGTTTATAGACTCAATGTATATTCCAGCCACCTCACAGTGGAGTCCGCTTGAATATTTAGCAATATCTAAAGTGCGATATTTTAAGATGTCTCTCAAGTATATACCTACCCCGAGGAGTAAACCGCTGGTGTAATCTGGTGTACAGATTTTGTGTAATCACGTGTAATCTACGTGTAATCATGTGAAATCTTGAAATCTATGTGTAGTCATGTGAAATCTGCATGTACTTATGTGTAATCCGTGTGTAATCAACGAGTAATCATGGTGTAATCCGTGAAATGTTGGAGTGTAATCCGTGAAATAGTAGTGAAGTCCGTGTAATCCTTATGGTATTTGTGTACAATATCTAATACGCGCATGCGCAATAACTATGCATAATTCACAAGGTACATGTCACAACGTCGCAACTACCTGTTCAATGTCCTAAACAGTGTTGCCAAATGCTCGATAATTATCGGAATCTGCCAAAATTTTTGCTCGTTCCCGATAATCGATAATTGCCCCCTATCCAATGCTTAATCTACCATAATTTTTAAAAAGTAATATATACAAGTAGCCATATTCGGAAAAAAAATTCAATGGTAATAATAATAATAATAATAATAATAATAATAATAATAATAATAATAATGATAATAATAATAAGCTCTTTATTTCCAACAGGCAAACAGCCAATTACAGGAAATTCCCATACAAATTAAGAACAAGTAATTCACAAAAATATTGTTACACAAAGAAAAACAATAAAATATAATATAAATAATAGTAATAATTAAAATAAACTAGCAAATTAAATTAAGACTAAAAATGAGGAATGTAGAGGAACAAAACCGATCAAGAACTTTACGAATAACGCAAAGTAAGATAGGAAACTAAAAAACCAAATTAAGTCAAAATAGAAGTGACAAAGAAGTAAGGAATGAAAACAAGGGAAATACAGATGAAAAATGAAGATAAAGAATGTGGAGATACAGTTAAGGTGGGAAACCAGACGCTTCACGCAGATATTTCAGGACGTTAGACAAGCTGCTGGTATGTAAATGACATGCGTTTGATATAAGATTGAAATTTTTTGCACATGTTATAAATGCGGCTCTAGTATAGAATATTAGATCTCTCGAATCTCAGACTGAACGCGGGTTGTCTAGCTGCTAAACGCGGTACATGAAATAGTATATTTTCCAAAAGAAAGGGGCAATCGATCGCATCACTGAGGAGCTTATAAAGGAATGTCAGAGATTGTGAGTCTCTGCGCGCAGACAGCGACAGTTCCCTGAATCTAGACAACAAAATGTAATGATCAAACCTTTTGTCTGGGTAGATACCTACCGTTCCCTCTGAACATAAGATACTTGAGAAATCGCCTCTGCACAGCCTCCAACGAATCAATGTGGCAATCATACCACTGACACCATACAAGTGACCCATAATCCAGCCTTGTTCTGACAAAGGAGTAATAAAGCAGTTTAATGACAAAGATGTTGGTAAAATTAGTACAAGGTAATCTCGAATATTTTGGAGAAGTTACATAAGATGGAGATAGGACGATAATTCTCAATAACTGTTGAATGGTACAGAATTTTGCAACCGTCCAGGTTTCGGGAAATATGCCCAGTACCAGGATCAGATTGAAGATATGACACAGTGGCTCGCATAAAACGATGGAACAGTCTCTAACAATGAAGTGGGGGGTCAGAGGTGATCTTGTTTCAAAGTTTTTTGCTTGCTGCCACTATATCATCAGTATTGGTGAAAATGTCGATGCTATCGGAATACTGCATTAACGGATCAATATTTGCAGGCTGGTGGGAGCCTTTGTACACACTTTGAAAATAGTTGGAAAAAGCTGAAACGACACATTGGGATCCGTGGTAAGAGTGATACTATTGGTATTTTCTGGTATTTGTGGTATTTTGTTTTGGTAGGTATTTTTGGTATTATTTGTCAAATATGGTATTTTAGAGTACACATTCTAGTCAGCGGTTAACCCCGAGTGAAGACCCTACGGAAGTTAAGAGTTCCACTGTATATTAAAATTGTTGTAGAGAAATACTACGCTGTTATTTATGATAATCAGTGGTACCTAGGAAGAGGAATTGAAGAAGTCATTAGCGAATATTCGAAATAAAAATTTTTGAAATCTAAATTCGGATAATTTATTTGGCCCAAATCAGACGACATTGTTCATTTTAATTATATATTTTATGGCCCTATATCTAGATTTGGTTGGAAACGCTCCCTTTCAAATCACCGGAAGTGGCCTGTTACAAATTCAGAGACATTATAAATGACAATTAAATACGTAACTTAACAGATACTACATCACTCCGTTTTCTTCCCAATGAATATATTTTTTTATTTCCGTATGTGTAAAATGGAAAAAAGCATATTATTTCTACTTCGCGAAAATTCATAATATTATTATGTGCAAATATTTATGTAAGTTACACAACATGGCAAGATTCTTTTTTACTCGTCGGTTGAAGAAATTTCTTGGGATTTTGTAAATAGAGAGGATCTCTCTGCGAGTGGAAAATTTGCTATATTCATACAACATATTACCTCTGCTTTTAATGCTTCATTTCCTATTAAACAGCTTTATAAACGTAAAAACCAAAATCACACTTCAGTATGGTTCAATGAGGGGCTTCGGCAGATGCGTGAAACCTTACTTTTCTTGAAGGAATTGAATTCTCATTGCCCGAGTGATGATTTAAGTCACTTTATTAAAACACAACAGTCTGCATATAAGAGAGCAATACAGCTCGCCAAGAAAGCGGCAAATGACCGTTTAATTTCAAACTCTCCTAATCCCATCAAAACCATGTGGCAAATTATAAACGAAATTAGACATGTTCCCAAAAAGGAAGCTTCATCAGACATTCCTCCAGATGACTTTAACAACTTTTTTGTAAATATTGCACAGGACTTGCAAAGTCAAATCCTCGTGGATGAGACTGATCCAACTGTCAATATTCCCACCTTTTCACATGACGCCTTTACTTTTACCCCAGTTACTTATATTGAGGTCAGGGATGTTATTACTCAACTAAAAAATAAAAGAAGTAAAGACCCTTTCGGACTGACCGTGGAGCTGCTGAAGAGTATTAAAGATCTTATAGTTTCGCCTCTGACCAAGCTCATAAATTATAGTATCAAAGAAAACATTTTCCCTGTCATTTTAAAACAAGCAACAGTAATTCCAATATTCAAGAGAGGTGATAACAATGATATTTCCAACTATAGACCGATCTCGTTGTTACCCATCTTTTCGAAAATTTTTGAAAAATGTATGGCCTCTCGTATCACACAATTCTTGGAAACTAAGCTACTATTCTCTGAACAGCAGTTCGGCTTCCGGAAAAAAACTTAATACGGCCCTGGGAGTTCCACGAGGCCTTTGAGGAACGTGGGTTTCTGGTAAGCAGCTTCTGCGACTTGAGTAAAGCCTTCGATTGTGTATCGCATGGAATACTCCTGTCCAAACTAAAAAAATATAATTTCGACCATCCCAGTATCTCCTTGATTGAAAGTTATCTAACTGGTCGACGCCAGATCGTGCAGGTTAATGGGGTGAAATCAGTGGAAAGGGAAATTTGTAGTGGGGTACCGCAGGGGTCTGTTCTGGGCCCTATATTGTTCCTATTATATATAAATGATCTCCCTCAAATTGATCCAGAGTCTCATTACACCCTGTTTGCTGATGACACCACAATTTCCTGCTATGATGGAGATCTGGATCGGGCTATGGAGCGTGCATGCGATGCACTTTCGGTGGCTAAAAAATGGTTTACCACTAACCGTCTATTTCTTAATGCTTCCAAAACCCAAAGCCTAATATTTACTACTCGTATTATTCCAGATGGTGATGGGGCTACCAGTGCGAGATTTCTGGGCGTTCATCTTGATCGTGGACTTCGTTGGGATGCCCATACTGATGCCCTGTGCAATAAGCTTGCCTCAAATACATTCCTACTTCGTAATCTAGCAAAGTGTGTGTCCCAATCTGTGCTGAAACAAACGTACTGTTCTTTGGTACATAGCCACATCTCCTATGCTATTATTGTATGGGGTCACAGTGCTGGAGCAGGGCAGGTCTTTCGCTTCCAGAGGCGGGCAATTCGTGTGCTGGCGGGGTTGTCATATAGAGAGGACTGTAGGCGGGCTTTCGTAGACCATCATATTATGACTGTTCCATGTTTGTTTATTTATGAGAGTCTTCTATACTTAAGACGTAACATCGATAACTATCAGGCACATATTAATATCCATGATTATAACACTCGTAATAGATACAATCCAGTGCCAAATTACCACCGCCTGGAAAGATGCAGGGATGGCCCCAGCTGTTTCTCGATCCACTTCTTTAATAAGTTACCATATTCCTTTAGGATCTTGCCAGAGAAGCAATTTAAAAATGAGTTGAAAAGTTTTCTATCTAGTCAGGGATTTTACGATTACACAGAGTTCCTAAACTATCAACTGTATCAGGTTTGTTTTATTCAGTATTCCTGTTTTATTAAGTGTTCTGTTTTGATATACATTTTTTTTGTGTCTTTTATCTTTACACTTATGAATTCAAATTATGTATATTAGTGAATTTTATCTTGCACCAACTGATGTAAGAATGAATGTTTTGTTAACTTTAGTCTTGGATACTTATGTTGACTTGTGTAAATGCTGTATGTATTTTGACACCAATAAACTATTTGAATTTGAATTTGTAAGTTTGACCTAAATTGTATTTTGGTTCTTTGACATAGATACCATCATTTTAGCAACTTTGTGCTACATAAGTTTTAGTTTAGTTACATTTTTTTTGTTAATAAGATGGCAACTCGGTTGGCAATAGTTAAACCTATTGATTATTGTTTTTACGAGTAGGTATTATTTATTTTATATTATTTTTCCGGACCTAAATTGCAATAATTTAGTTGTATGGAAATTTTTGTTTTATATTAGACATTAGAATAATTTGAAGCTGTTATTTCTTAAGCTATTAATTGAATTAAACTGCTTAAGTTAGCTAGTTACTTATCTCACCAAAGAATTTATGCTACTTTTGAAAATATTTGTTATATGATTTAATTTTTTTGTTTTTTATTTTAGTTAAAGACATTGAAATAATTTAGAACTGTTCCTTTTTTAAACGAATAATAGTTGTTATAATTTACTAAATATGTACGTATATTCACATAAGTGTGAAGTCTGTGCATTCATAATGTGTGTAATCTGTGTAATACAGTGTAATCATACTCTGACGCAACTAAAAAATCTAATTTTTTTCTAAGGGGTTCAGGAATGGTTCCTATGTCTGCGGCTTCGAATCCCACAAGTAGTTTCACTGGAGTGCCAACTAAAACTTGGTTTTATGTTGGACGAGTCTCCACGGGTGCTTCTGATAGAGTGATCCAGGAATACATTTTAAATAAGTTGGTATGTAATGACAAAACAGTGTGCATAGTTAAAATGCTAAGGCAGGATGATTATTCCTCATCATTTAAAGTAGGCATTAACAACGAGTATGTCAGTACATTTATGGATGCCATGTTTTGGCCTTCCAATGTTGTGGTAAGGTTCTTCAATTTAAGGCCAAGAGATAAAGTTGAAGAATATATACCTCGTAATAATCCACAATCCAATAAATCCAAAAATAATAGTTCACCAAATTTTCAGCAGGCACCCAAAAACAAGTTTCTGAATTAAGTGTACATTACCAGAATGTAAGAAGTTTAGTTAATAAGCATGATGGTCTGCGACAGTTAGCCTTAGTGGATAACTATGATGTCTTATTGTTTACGGAGACATGGCTTACCCAAGGTGTCATAAGTGAGGAGATGGAGCTTCATGACTATGTAATCTACCGTTGTGACAGGAACATCAATACGAGTCAAAATACAAGAGGTGGTGGAGTTATGATTGCAGTGAAAAAGCAATACTCTTCAATATTGCTAATGACTGAAAATCTGTCTCTTGAACAGGTATTTGTCTCTTTAAGGATTGGCTCCCACACTGTTCTATTTGGATGCACATATCTACCACCACAGTCTCCTGTCCAGAAGTATCAAGAATACTGCCTTTGTGTGGACTATATTCTTGAAAGGCATAAACACAGTATGGTGGTATTGACTGGTGATTTCAACCTACCCGATATAAGTTGGATTAATGAGAATGATGGAACTAGAGCTGTTGGACGTATCTCGGATCAGGTTGAAACAATTTCTAATTACTTTGCCTTTCTAAATTTCTATCAATGTAATAAAATACCAAATATTTCTGTAAACTTTTTAGACTTAATTTTCACTGATTATCAAAGTTTGGAGGTAAATTTAGTCCATAATCCTTCCATAAAGTGTGATAAATATCATCCTGCTTTGGAATTTGTAATTGTCTTAGAGAGTGATATGAAACCATTGCAATTTGACTATTTTTATTATAATTTTAAGTTGGCCTCCTTCAGAGATATTAATTTATTTCTCGCAGGATATGATTGGAATGTTGTTTTAAAATGTAATGACGTCAACTCTGTTGTTGAAGAATTTTATAATATTTTGTTTTTAGCAATAGATTTGTTTGTTCCTAGATGTAGGGCCAAAAATTCAAATTTCCCAGCTTGGATGTCTCCTGAACTTAAACAGGCGATTATACATAAGAAAGCCATGCATAAAATATATAAGGAAACGGGGTTACTTCATGACTATGAGTTGTTTGCTCAGTCTAGGCAGTTGTGTGGGCAACTAACCAAAGCTTCTCGAAGTGGGTATGTGGGTAATTTGGAGGATAGTTTTCAGGGAAATCCTAGATTGTTTTGGAGATATATTCATAGTAAAAATAATGATATGATCTTACCAAATAATATGTCATTTAATGATCATGTGTCGCATGATCCTCAGGAGATAGCAAACATGTTTGCTACGTTCTTTGGATCTGTGTATACGGATACAGGTAATGATTCACCAATAAATGTACATTTAAATTTTGATTATCCGGAGTGTCTTAGCAATGTTCATATTAACTTGATGGAGGTATTTGAGGCTGTTGAATCTCTTAAATCTAATTTATCATCAGGGCCAGATGATTTGCCTTATTCTTTTGTTTATAACTGTCGCTTTGTTCTTTCTCCAATATTATGTAAGATTTATAATATCTCTTTAAGTACAGCCAAATATCCTGACTTTTGGAAAGTTAGTTTCTTAACACCAATTTTTAAAAATGGATTGCGTACTGATATAAAAAATTACAGGGGAATAAGTAAGGTATCTTTGTTTGGCAAGATTTTTGAGAAGATAGTGCACAATAAAATTCTTCCATTTTTTCATCAGAAATTGTGTCCTGAACAACATGGGTTTTTTGCTAAACGCTCTACAGTTACAAATTTACTGGTCTACACTGAATACCTTTTGAAGGCCTTGGAGGGGAGGTGCCAGGTTGATGCAATCTACACTGACTTCTCCAAGGCTTTCGACAGGGTGAGTCATCCCATCTTGTTGCGGAAGCTCACTGGATATGGGGTGTCTGGGCCTCTTTGGGGCTGGTTTAGGAGTTATTTGTCTGGTAGATGTCAGTTGGTTAGCGTAAATAATGTAAGATCAATGGCTATTGATGTAACATCGGGAGTACCACAGGGTGGTCATCTGTCCCCACTTCTCTTCAATCTGTTCATAAATGATCTTTCTTATACTATTAAACACTCCCATTTCTTGCTATATGCAGATGACTTTAAAATTTACAACTGTATCACTGTATCAGAAATCCCAATGACAGTTTGAACATTCAGAAGGACTTGGACAGGTTTGGAGTGTGGTGTCTTGATAACAAACTCTCTCTAAATATTCAAAAATGTATGTCAATGTCATTTTATAGAATTCAAAATCCAGCAATTTATGAATATAGTATCAATGGTGATATAATGACTAGGGCAGACTCTGTTAAGGATCTTGGAGTTACTCTTGATCATAAGTTAACTTTCGACCTCCATGTTGAGAATGTATCTAATAAATCTCTGAGACTGTTAGGCTTCATATCAAGATCACTTAGTGAGTTTAGTAACATAAATTGTTTTAAGGTTTTATATTGTTCTTTGGTGCGTTCTCTTCTTGAATATGCGAGTCCTGTATATAACCCTTATTATCATAAAAATATCAATATGATTGAAAGGATCCAAAGACGATTTTTAAGAGTAATAAATTTTAAGCTAAAAATACCCATAGAGGAATTAGATTACAATCTGCTACAAAAGCTCCTTGGGATTGACACTCTTGAAGATCGACGCTCCCTTTTAGATTTAAAAATAATTTTTAAGCTTTTGACTGGTGATATAGACTGCCCAAGTTTGCTAAATCAAGTTTCAATTTTGGTACCACAGAGACATACAAGACATAGTGACTTGCTCTTTGTCAATCATCACAGAACCAATTATGGCCAGAGTGCGCCTTTAAATAGAATGGCAAGACTTTTAAATAGATTGGATTTAGACATATTCAATGTATCTTTGAACCAATTTAACAAGTTGTCTAGATCAATAATTAATAATGCCAATGCTTAAAACACATTTCTGTCTGTGATATGTGCATTTTGGCCCTACTTCTATTATTGTGTTTGGGCACCATTTGTCTTTTTAATATTAGGTATTTGTTAGGATTTAGTGTTTGATTTGTTTTGGCTGATTGTGATGTTGCGGCCGTCCTTAGTATGTTATGAGCTTGACTGTTATAATTTGTTCACTTTTTTTGTTTTATTGTTTTATATTGACTGACATTGTTGTTAAACTGTTCATTTTAGATTTTAGGTTACCCTTAGATTTAGAGAATTAAGATGTAATTTGTAAATGGTAATACCGTATATTCAAATAAATAAATAAACCCTGTGAAATCTGTGTAATCTTGTGTAATCGGAGGTGAAGTCTGTATAGTCTCTGGTGAAGTCCGTGTAATCTTCGGTGAATTCTGTGTAATATCAGGTGAAGTCCGTGCGGTCACTCAATATTGTGTAATCTGGTGTACAAATATTTGGCAGCGGTTTACCCCTCGACCTACCCCATCTCTTTTTTTCATTGACCTACAGAAGCTAGTGGTACTTGAGAATCCGGAAAACCCGATGTGAGAGAATTCATCAGCATTTAGCCAGTAGCCCCTAATAATTCGAAAACTAAGAAACTACAGTAATTACTTGCATACATATCTTCATTTAACTCATAAATGTAATTTATTTATTTACGAAACCTACCTATGGGCACAAACAATATAGCTTTGCGTAGCTATATTGTTTGTGCTATGGGCTATAAAAAAACAACTATAAGGCAGTAATAATTATTTTAATATGTATTTATTCCATTTAATCTTCTATACAATTTCATGGTGGTCTATTATAAGTGTAGTAACATTATAATAGTTTGGGTTGAATCAATATTCATTATGAACCTATTAGTTAACAAACATAATATAATGTAAACCATAATCATCAGAGCATATTATGATACATTAAGTATTTATTTTTAGTTATTTATTTATTCATTTACTTCCATTGGCATGATCACATATGTTGGAGTTGTCAAATACAAAGTTAAAAATACATTAAAAACAAGATACAAATGACTAAAATCTAAAACACTACAACTAAGCAAAATTTGAATAATGAAAAGAGTGTGAAAAAAATTCAGTCAATGAATAAAAGGGGTTCTCAG
>MU195580.1:425-15279 GCA_016904865.1 Pissodes strobi
ACAGGGTGATAATTAGTTAATAGCTTTATGAATTATTATATTTGACATTATTGCATATTTCGATTTTATTATGTGAAAAATGTCGTTTTCAGGCCAAAACATAATTTAGCAAATTTTTCTATACCTTTATTATTTAATACTTTAGTAGACTGTGTTGATATTTTGTTAATAAATTAATACAAGGTGATCAAAAACTAACAATAAATATTAAATTAGACAAAAAAACCTAAAAAGCTAATTTTTAACATTGAAAATATTTCTGTTATCCTAATATGGGTTCCCAAATCGTGAAAAAGTGCCAGGCTACATTAGGCCTGTACATTTGGCTTTGCTCAACCTGCTTGGAAAATCAAAGAAATCAACTTGGAGCAGAACACGAAATGCCATAATTGCACTCCAAGCAGATATTTCCTGCTCGGACGATTTCCTGGCTTGCTACCCCAAATGAACGCGCTTTTTATTAAGACAGCAGGTCGATAGGATATTTTATATATAGGGATATTTTTCTCAAAAAAAGACCACGATGCCTCTCAGTCTTTTAAAATTTAGAGGGCTACATTATTATTTTATATTCCACGGTTTTTGTTGATTACCTGTCATCTCTCTGCTTTTGCTCTAACTGCTCCACATCCAGACTAAGTGCAAGTAGAGCATGATCTAACTGATCTCGAGCACAGTGCTTCATCCCAAGTGAACAAAAAAACATCAGCTGCTCGAGCCAATTGAACATCGATCACCTGCTCCAAGCCGCTTAAAGTCGTGAGAGCAGACCAAATAAACAGGCCTATTAATTTGCCACATGACGTCATATGCGTGAGAGATCGTGTTAGTTTGTTTATGTGGAAGGAATTGGTGAAAATGACTAAAATAAATTAAAACTAACTGAAACTAACCGAAAGTTGATTAAAACGATCTAACCAAGAGCACCAAAAAGGGTTAAAATGTATCGGAACAGATTAAAAAACAAAATTAAGTTAAAACTAACTCAAAGTAACAGAACTTTCGCGACTAACCAAAAGCATTAAAATTGGTTATAATGTATCGGAACCGGTTCAAATGAATAAAATAAATTGGTAATAACTGAAACTAACCGAAACTTGATAGACCGACTAATCACACTAACCCAAACTAATCTAAACTAACCAAAACAAACCAAAAACAAATCTAATTCGTATCGGAAGAGGTTAAAATTATTAAAGTAAGTTAAAACTAACAAAAACGAACCAAAAATATTAAATTTGATTATAACATATCGAAGCTGGTTAAAATGATCAAAATAAATTAGAAGTAACTGAAATTAACCGAAAGTTAATTGAACGACTATCCAATACTAACCAAAAATCACCAAAAGTAGCAACCAGGGCTAAAACGTATCGGAACGACTAACCAAAATTAAGTAAAAATCACCAAAAGCACCAAACAGGGCTAAAACGTTTTGGAACAGATTTAATATATTAAAATAAGTTAAAACTAACCCGAAATTAACCGAATTTTGACGACTAACTAAAATTAACCAAAAACATTAAAATTGGTTATAATGTATCGGAACCGGTTCAAATGACTAAAATAAATTAGACCTAACTGAAGCTAACCTAAAAATGATGGAACGACTAACCAAAAGTAACCTAAAGCACCAAAAAGTGCGAAAACGTAGCGGAACAGAATAAAAATATTAAAGTAAGTTAAAACTAACCAAAACGAATCAAATTATGGAGACTACCCAAAACTAACTAAAAACATTAAATTTGATTATAACGAATCGGAGCCTTTTAAATGACTAAAATAGATTAAAACTAACTGAAATTAACAGGAAGATGATTGAGCGACTAACCAAAAGTAACAAAAAGCACTAAAAAGGGCTAAAACGTATCGGAACAGACTAGAAATATTAAAATAAGTTAGAACTAACCCAAATTAGCTGAATTTAGGTGATTAACCAAAACTAACCAAAAACATTACAGTTGGTTAGGTATAACGTATTGGAAACGGTTCAAATGACTTAAATAAATTAAAACTAACTGAAATTAATCGAAATTTGATTGAACGACTAACCAAAAGTAACCAAAAGCTTCGAAAATGGCTAAAACGTATCGGAGCAGATAAAAAATATTAATGTAAGTTAAAATCCTAATTAACCGAATTTTGGCAACTAACAAAATTTAACTAAAAATGTTAAAATTAGTTATAACGTATAGAAACCGGTTCAAATGAATAAAATAAATTAAAACTAACTGAAACTAAATGAAAATTGATTGAATGACTAACCAAAACTAACCAAAAGCAACCAAAAGCACCAAAAATGTTTGAAATCGGAACAGATTAAAAAAACAAAAGTAACTTAAAACTAACTCAAAATAACCGAACTTTTAGGACTAACCAAAACAAAAGCAAAAAACATGAACATAACAATTATTGGTTATAACGTATCGGAACTGGTTCAAATTACTGAAATATATTGGAAATAACTGAAACAAATCGAAAGCTGATTGAATGACTTACCAGAACTAACTAAAATTAGCCAAAAGCAGCAAACAGGACTAAATCGTATCGGAACAGATTTAAAATATTAAAGTAAGTAAAACTAACTAAAACGAACCAAAAACATTAAATTTGACTATAACGCATCGGAGCCGGTTCAAGTGACTAAAATAAATTAAAACCAACTAACATTAACCTAAAGTTGATTGAAGGACTAGCGAAAACTAACCAAAAGTACCAAAAAGCTAATCGCATCGGACTAACCAAAACTAACCAAAAGTAACAAAAAACACTAAAAAGGGCTAAAACCTATCAGACCAGATTAAAAACATTAAAATAAGTTCAAACTAACCCAAACTAACCAAAAACATTAAAATTGGTTATAAGTTATCGGAGCCGGTTCAAATGACTAAAATAAATTAAAAGCACCGGAAATGGCTAAAACGTATCGAGATAGATAAAAAATATTAAAGTAAGTTTAAACTAATCCAAATTAACCAAAATCATTAAAATTGGTTATAACGTATCGGAACCGGTTCAAATGAATAAAATAAATTAAAACTAACTGAAACTAACCGAAATTTCAATGAACGACTAACCCAAACTAACCAAGTACCAAAAAAATGGTAAAATGTATCGGAACAGATTAAAAAAACCAAAGTAAGTTAAAACTAACTCAAAGTAACCGTACTGTCGCGACTAACCAATACTAACCAAAAACATTAAATTTGATTATAAAATATCGGAGCTGATATCGTTACTAAAATAACTAGGAACTAACTGAAACCAGCTATTCGAAATTTGATTGAACGGCGATGAAGAGGGTTTGGATTGGCAACGATACTAACTTTCTGAACTTTATATTACAAACACTCGTGTTTGTATTTTTACTTTTTAAATTCTGTTTTTAAAAAATATTTGTATTACAACACAAATCACATTTTTTATTCAACTGGATAGTTATGCCACTCAGCTTATAGAAAAGTGCAACCCGCTTTGTTCTAAGTGAAAACGTTTGGAATATAAAGCTGTTCAAATAATCAATTTTCAAACGTCAATATCAAAGAAACAATAATTGAATGTTGATATAGGACATGTTGTAGAAAATTGTCAAAAATTCGAGCGGAATCGAAAAATGTAATAATATACAGTGTGCTCCATTGAAAAAAGTTGTTTTGTATTATTCATTTTACAATACTTTAACAATTTATTATACTTTTCGTGTACGATATTTTTTATTAATAATTTGATATACATTCAAACTTTAAGAAAATTGGTGTATTTTGTTGTTTTTAGGTTAAAAATCTTAAAATTTTCTCTAACTTTATCCGGAATGCTTTTAAATCATAAACGTTTAGTATAGCATTCCATTCATCATAAATATAGGCCCACTTTCTAACACACATTATTTCGTAAACAGTGCAAAAGATTATGGATTAAATTGAATGTGTACCATTTTAGGTAACCTCAGAAAAAGAAGTAATAAATGCATTAGATGCAACTAAGAGGAAGTTTGGAAAGTTAAATGGTGTAATTAATTGTGCTGGAATTCTTATTAAGTCCCCTATATATGACTTTAAAAACAATGAACCGCACTGCCTCCAAGAATTTACCAAAATAATAAATGTAAGTAAAACAATTTACTTACTCCAGATATAATAAGCATATAAAAGAACTATAATTTATTGTATAAAACATTATATTATTAGATTTTAACTTAACTATTTTCATAATAAAATTTGTTGTGAAAGGCTAACAGTTTTGGAGACATTTTGACAAAAGTTCATGATTAGTAAATTTTGAATTTAGATTCTCTTCAATTTGAGGAGTTGCTTTGGAGGATTTATTTTCTTTTAAGTTGAAGATATGTGTTTTAAATTTATTTGAAAAACCACCCGGTGGAAAATTTCCATTAAATCACATAGTGTAAGATAAGCAAAGATAATATTAATTCACTACATTTCTAAACGTTTCAGGTAAATCTCATTGGAACATTTAATGTGACACGTTTAGCGATTCCCTTATTAGTTGAAAATGAGCCTAACTCAGATGGAGAAAGGGGAGTAATTATAAATACCTCGAGGTAAGAATAAGTAGGCATACTGCAAAGTAAACTTTAAAGGCATTTTATGCTACATATATTTTAAACCCCTTGTTTCAGCATGTCGTTATCGTTATCGTTATCGTTATTGTGAGCATGCACAGTACTAAAATGTTATCACTTTAACTTTATTAACGATAACGGTTTCCGTTAATTATGAAGAAATAAGGAAGGTGTTATCGTAATCGTTGTGGTTATTTTATGGACTGCAACGTTGCCTATGCGCTTAGAAGTTACCAATATTCTTTTGAATTCCGTGACATTTGATTGATGACAAATTTGAAAACGTATAAAAATTATATTTTTATTAGTTAACTTGGAATATTTATATTACTTTAAGAAACTTAAACATAGGTTTTACATTCTTAAACATTGTAGGGCATTATTATTTTTTGGAATAAATAAAGGCCAAATAATCTGGCAGGATAGAAAGAAATCGTACGGGGCTGAATATGAGGTGGTTGAAATACCAGTGTCAAATTTGAATTCCGAAAACAAACCCAAATCATTAGTGACATTTGTCGTTGCCGTTATTTTGAAGATGATTTTTTACGTTTGTGTTAAGAAGTTTGAAATCTCTTTTGTGAAAGCCGTCGTCATTGTTATCGATAAATAACTTAACCATAACACCATCCAAAACTGCTGTTATTTTTAGTTGGCTTAAAACCTCTCTATTGTTAGCTGTCTCAATACATGTACATATTGGAAATGCATTATTACCAGTGTCGGACTGGGCGCCGGCGCCGGCCTACCTCTCCGGAAACCGGTGGACACACTTGGAACATATATTGTGGACTTTTCAATTTTAATTCAATTATCTGTTTGTTCCTCCTCAAAATCGTTAAAGATTACAGGAAACTTTTGTTTCTTACACTAGATATGCAGATTTGTCATAACTGCCTTTTACACTATCTAAATGCGAATTCGTTCCATATAATTGGAAACAGTTGAATATACTTTTGGACAGTTTCATGGTATTTAGTGACATAAAATCAGTAAGCGAGTAAGACAAAAATGCCACAACACAAAAAAATAATGGGGTACCAAGAGCGGTCCTTCGGGGAAATAATAAGTAAAAACTACTAAGTTTTTACAAATATGTTGCCATGCTCTTTACCTTCTAATTTTATTTATTTAGTTTCACTTCAGATTAGAAGAAACTGACAGTGAATAAATTTAAAATTAAGTTATAAAATTTGCAAATAATGATGCGTATATCAGAACGAGCAGCTTCGAAGCGTGCAAATTAGGTCCCAGCTCTAATGCCGGAGTAGGGGTGGGTATTTATTTAATGGGCGCGACCAACTTGTAGACGACACAAGTCAGAAAATCGCTGAATTTTAATATGTATATGGAACTTTTTTTGGCTGTCATTCCTGAGACCTCCTTAATATTAAATATTTACTTTTAGTTGAGGGAAGCGCATATATGTACCCCCTTCTCTTTTTCCGCAGGGCAATGAAATAAAGATTTTTACCAAAAAAATATGCTCAAAGCTCTACAAGGAGACATGGATACAAATTGCTGGATTTTCCCCTAAATTAATTCACATAATAAACCTTAAAATGGATGTTATTATTTATTTATTTATTTATTTATTTACAATTTATTATGCGACGGTTAGGTCAAATTTTAAAAAATAGGTCGTCAAAATGTACAAAATAAAAAGCCCTTTAAAAGGATGTATCGCTCCACCCCCGTATCATGTAAGAATTTTAGGGTGGCAGCCCTGAGGGTCAGGGGGTCCCGATCAATGAATTTGTCACCGTGTTTCGGAGAATTTTACAAATCTGTCTATTTACGCAGGTAACGTAGGTGGTAAGTTTTTATAATGATATCATATCTGTATGTATATGTCTTATTTTAAAAATTTAATCAACATCTAAGTAATTTTTATTTCGAAAATTATATAGGTACAATATTAATTATGTGCCTCACCTTTATAAGCACACAACTAAAGTGAAACTTCTGAAAGAGATATTTGGAATTGAGTTCTTATTTCCTTTTTTGAAACTTTTGCCCCCGGTTTCGATTTTTTTTATTTTTATTTTCTTTTTCTTCAACGTTTTTTTCGCCGAAAAGCGCGCTTCTCTAACTTTTTCATTATTATTTTTTTTTGCTTTATTCCATTTTATAATACTTTTATTAACTTTAAGAGCAATGTTTTATATTTTTGTATTATTTTTTTTCTCATTTGGTTTTATAATAACTTTATTAACTCTCCAAAAAATCCATTGCTTTTTTATTATTTTTCTTATTTCGTTTTATTATTCTTTTATTAGTTTTCCGAACATTTTTTTACGTTTTTAAAATTTTTTTCAATATTTTTTTTTTTTCATAAAGCATTTTTTTCAAGGGGGATTTCAGTAGTGAATTTGTGTACACTAAAATACTACTTTTTACAGAAATTACCACAAATTACCAGTAATTACCTCCAAATTACCACTCATTTCCTCTATTACCTCAAGAATTACCACTCAATACCACTTAGATTACCACTAATTTCCACCAATTACCACTAATTACCACTAATTACCACTTAAATTACCACTGAAATTCCCACTTAATACCACGAATTAAAGTTAGTTTCAAATTATGCACTTGACTTAAAACTAATGGGGAGGTTTCAAATAAATACGGAATTTTCAATTCTGAGCCACGACAAAACTATTATTATGTTGCTAATATAATAATAATGACACGATGTACATTTTTTTTCACCAGATTTTAGGGGTTCAAAAAATACGATTGTGGTTGAGCTGTATAGGTGTTATTCGACACATTATTTAAGCGACCTTGGTTCTATTAAATATGTAGCGATAAGTAAGTAAAGAAAACTTTTTAAATATGCTATTTTTTATTACCCTATTCTTCGAAACCTATAACAAAAATAACACCAACAAAATTCTTTAAAACATTCTTTTGCAATACAACTTCTTAAAATAAAACTTTAGTAAGAATATTATTTTATAATGACATGTCATTTTACAAATTCTGGAATATGATATTCAAAACGAATATTTTGAAAAATTATTTTAACTTTAGTTTTAATGAGCTAATCTCAAAAAAAAACATAAAAACTCGCATAAAAACAAAAACTAAACAAATCTTTGGTCAACTTTGACAACAAATTAACATAATAATACAGATAGGTACTAAGTAGGACGGTTCGTAGAACACTCATCAATTCAACAGTCAAAATGTAACTCATGCTGATATCACTTTCCAGTTTTAATGATATAATTGAAAAATATATAAAGGTACAAATCTTCGGTCAACTTTGACAACAAATTAACACAATAATAATACAGATACTTATAAGTAGGACACAGTCGGTAAAGCACATCAATTCAACAGCGAGAGTGTAACTTATTAAATTACCTTAAATATACGGAGTGAATACTTTTATTCTGGGATATAGGAAAATACCTGCCAACTTAATAAATTACTGGAATAGTGTCGGGTGTTTGTAAACCTTATATCTAAAAAAAGCTTAAAGGTTAATTTGCTTGGGTTAGTCGGAGGGTCATCTGTAACAAGAAACTATGATAATTTAAGAGGTTTGAAAAAAAAAACAAAAGATGAAACTTATTTTTTAGGACACTTTTATGGATTTTGATGTAGTATAAAGTACTTTCAATCGTCAATTCCTCGATTCAAAACTAAACAGATTTATTCACTTGACAACTTTCATGACATTCAATAAAAGATCCACGGCAAAAATAGTAAAAACCTAGGTGCTTCTCGATGAATTAGTTGGACCTCGTGTACTAATTTGGGCAAGAGAATAAATATGGATATTTGAAACTACAATATATCATTCAGATACAAAAAAATCATAATTTAGACGAAGGTTAAATTCGAGGTAAAAATCTGGTAAATAATATTATATTGTTTACTTATTTTTACATAAATAAGCCTCTAAATAGGAAACACATATTTAGGCTCTTATAAAGATTGTTTCAAAACTTTATAGTTTTTCTTTATATTTAATAAGTCCACCCTTTTAAGTGAAAATGGCCCGTCTCCGATCCAATTAAGAGGTCCATAGAAAATAAATGCCTTGTTTACTTTAGCTACGTCACTTCTTTTTTCCGAATGTGTGGTGGCGGGAGGGGTCGCGGCGTGAGGTATTTTAAAAATATAACAAGATGCTTTCGATCACACTTACCTTATCTTTTACAGATTATTGAAACAAACTGTACTCGAAAGAAATAAGGCCTTAAAAGCTTTAAAATCAGCAGGGAAAACGGCTGACCACTGCAATCTGCAACGGTTTATCGTGATGTTATTGATGTTAAACTATTGCAAGGCTGCCACTTCTCAGGCAATAGAAATACTCCTACGAAAATGAATGCTGGTTTTTAAGTGACACTAATAGGGACTCAGAAACATACTCAGTTTACTTAAAGCTTAGTTACATAGTTTAATTAAAATCTATAACGTCCTCTATAATAATGCAAATTCGAAGGATGGCATAATTTTAATATTACAAAACTACTACTTATTACCCCAAACTTTCCTTAAAATACAAAAAATTACCACTAATTACCACTAACTACCACTAAAATTACCACTAAAATCACCACTATTTTCCACTAATTTCCACTAATTTCCACTAATTTCCACTAATTACCACTAATTACCAGAAATTACCACTAATTTCCCCTAGAATTACCACTAATTACCATGACTGTGTACACTAAATTACCACACTGAAATTCCCCTCGATCTTTTCTTCCAATTTTTATCATCTCCGACCTCGTAGCTGAACTCCTTCTCCTTTTTTTTTCGCCGAAAACCGCGTTGCTCTAACTTTTTTTTATTATTTGTATTTCTTATTTCATTTTATAAAACTATTATTACCTTTTCGAACAATTTTATACGTTTATTGCAATTTTTTTCCATTTTTTCGAAAATTGCTGATGACCCCATGTAACCCGGGTCAGGGGGAACCTGGGGGGTTGGGGGGGTTCATGGTTCGGGGTCCCGTTTTCGTCCAGAATCCTCATTCTATCCCGGCTACATGTCCCAAGTAAATTCGGCGATACTAGAGGTCCAAGTTGTGAATAAAATGGAGTCATATCAAAATTTGGTAAATGAAGATAGTTCTGAAGGATGGCAGAAACCAAAACAAAAACGAAATCGAAGATTTGTCGTTGGAAGCAACAGTACCAATGGAGACATACAAACCGTTCTTAGGTTTATATCTTTGCATGTAACGAGACTTAGTCTCGACTAGTGCTGGCAACCGAAGACGGTTTTTCGGATAGTCGGTTAACCGGTTTCGGATTATCCGCGGTTTTTCAAAAAACCGAAACCGGTTAACCGGATACTCGGTTAACCGATTACGCGATTTCTCGTTTAACCGATTAATCGATTAATCGAATAACCGGTTTCTCGGCTAACCGATTATTCGATTATCTAGTTACATGGCACTGGGCCACCGTGTTCTCAAGTAATGGTAAAAAAGATAGAAAGTAAAGTAAAAACTGGGTATTTGGAATGGTAACATACCACATACCTACTGGACGGTGATTATATTTGGAAATGCTTTTAGAGCGCGATTGAAAAATAATATCTACCTTTAATAGAATATCTTTATATTTATTTAAGTTTTAAAAAATGGTAATATTTTTTCTGCTCAGAATTTATATCAATTGTAATTTGTAATAAACAATATTTTTAATTGAATTATTACCTTGGGGTTTATTTCAATAACGACCAAAAACTGGAATAAATTTGGTTCACTAGAATTTAATGATTGTGCCCTAATCGGCAGGGAAACTGAACTAATGGAAATATGCTTAAGAACAAATTATAAATTATGTTTAGCCTATGATGACTGTGTATTAACCGATTAACCGGTTATCCGATTAACCGGCTATCCGATTAACCGGTTAACCGGTTATCCGGATACCCGGTTTTCACTATTATTCGAATACCCGGTTTTATCCGAAACCGGTTTTTAAGAAAACCGAATAACCGGTTTCAACTTTTCACGGTTTTTGCCAGCACTAGTCTCGACACTAAACCCGAAGACTTAAAAAAAGTTTTGGAAGCCAAATTCCCAGAAGTTATTCGTGATGAACATGAATCGAAAAGACCGGACTTATACAAGGCTATGCAAGTGTTAATCCAACAGCAACATTATAGGGACGCATGGAGAAAAGATGTGTGGCCAAATGGTGTGCTGGTGTCCAAGTTTTTCCTGAAACCCAAGATAACGCCACGCTCACAGGATTTTATATGTAACTTTAATAATTTTTTAGATTGTCTGAGGAATAGTAGGGTAAGTGGAATTGTCTTGTGTGGAGATTTTAATGTAAATTTTAATGTTAATATTGAAAACCGGTATGCTACTGAAATTATAAATAGTCTATTGAGCTACGGTTTGTTTTCAAGTATTGATGAATATAGTAGATTCAAAGGTGATAGTCAGTCTCTTATAGATAATATTTTCAATAATCTTAATGACAGATTGTATGACACCCAAAGCATTCATAATTGTATTTCTGATCATGTGATGTAGTTAGTTGAATTTACATTTGCTCTAAATACTAGCAATTTACCTACAGGATTTAAATATATTAGAGACTTTGAAAAAGAACCTAATATAATACTATTTAAATATCTTACTGCTAACCAATGCTGGAATAGTGTATATTCGAGGGGTAACAATTCATGGGTAACTATTGATATCATAAGGGAAGGTAATAACTTACTTAATCTTCATAAGTTATGTAAGCAAAGTAAAGATGAAGGGCTCTGGAACACTTATAGAGAGCAATTGAAAAATCACAGGAGAAACATTAGCAATTGTAAATATAATTTCAATGAAAATTTGTATCTAAATAGTGGTAACAGAATAAAGGCAGCTTGGAATATAATTAATAATGAAATTAACATAAAGAAGCAAAAAAAGCTATGCAAAATCATTTATTGATGCTCATGGGCAAGAAATTGATAGCTATAGTGATGCACCAACATTACGTGTGGTGCTAAAATGGCAGTGGGTTGCTCACAGTCTGTTTATTTATGTCCGGTAACTGTGGAGGAGGTTGATAATACTATAGGGGTAGTTTCAAGAAAGGATTCTGCAGGCTGGGATGAAATTCCCTGTTCTCTGCTTAAACATGTTTGTAAAACCATTGCCCCAATTTTAGCTTACTTAATCAATATTTCATTTAATGACAGAGTTTTTCCTGATATCTTAAAATTTTCAATTATTAAACCAATACACAAAAAAGATGATAAGGAGAGCATTGCGAACTATAGGGCAATCTCCTTACTCCCATCATTTGGAAATATTTATGAAAAAGCATTCTATGAAAGACTTACAAATTTTCTTTCTAAAAATTATTTAGAATTTAAAATATGCGAAAAATATAATGTTGAGATATCAGTTCCTCGAACTACCTCCAGTCAAACGTATGATAATGCCTCTACTACGGCTGGAATTCGCTCAGGGGTTCAAAAGAGGCTTAAACAATTAATTTCAAAGTCTTCATATGTGCCATGTTCAAATCATTCTTTGAATCTCTGCAGAGTACATTCTTTCGCTAAAGTAGCGTCTTGTGTGACTTTTTTTTTGGAACTCTGAAAAGTGTTTATAATTTGTTTTCGGCTTCAACACATAGGTGGGATGTAATGATGGAGAAAGTAGAAGTTTCCATTAAAGGTTGTACTGAGACTCGTTGGAGTGCCCATCATCATGTGGTAAAAGCAGTAAAGAGTAACTATTAGGTGATGGTAGGCGCCATTCAGTTATTAACAGATCTAAAAAAAAATTAGATACATGACAATCTGTCCATATCTTAATGCCAGCAATTTGCGGCTTTTCTTTTTGTGTTTTTATCATTTTGGAGTATAATTTTAGAAGAAGCCAATCAAACACAAACGTACTTGCAAACAGCTGGTATGACATTCAGCAAATGTGTTATAAAGATTAAAGCCCTTAAAGCTTTTTTACAGGAAGGTAGAAATGAACATGTAGAAAAATCAATTATATATGCCAAGGAAACGTGCGCAAATATGGATATTTCAGTTTTAAAAAGAACACGAAGGAACAAGATATGCCAGGGAGAGAAGTGCAAGATGCGGGTTTAACAACTGAACAAGAACTTAAACTTAGTATGTTGGAATGCTTGGATCCCTTTTATGCCGAAATGGATCAGAGCTTTGAAGCAATGGAAACAATACTCCACACTTTCAGTATCATCCAGCCTGATAGTTTGACGAACAAATCAGAAGCTGCGCTTTGTAGCCTCGCGCCATTACTCGTAGAAATATATGACGAATTCAAAAATTGTGAAGAAAATATCGTTAAAGAGATTTTGAGACTAAGACGGCATTTAAGAGCAACGGAAATTAGCCAAAAAGTTTACAACCAGTGCCCAGAGTAAGCGGCTCTATTTTTGAATAAGTAGAGAGCAGGCAAACATCTGTAAGGTAAACATGAATCCTGCACAACAATATAGAACATGTCATCAGTGGCCATGTTTAGACTTTTCAAAATTTATTGTTAAATACGATTTTTGCGAGTTACTACTGGCACAATTTTTAAGTTTGAAATTATTTATTGGAATATGTGTTTCAAATGCTACCTGCAGTACTCATTTTCGAAGTTAACGCTCACAAAAGATTATTTATAGTGTTATAGATAACGGTATGCTAAAGGTAAAAAACATAGACAGGCAACAATATAAAAAGTATGTCAACGGTATGTGAAAGAAGTCAGAAAAAACGTCATTTTTTACTGCTCATATTTTAACTTTGTATCTAAAAAAACTTAAGTTGTAATAGAAGATAGTGCTCAGTAGTCAGTTGACTACGAATCTAACATTCTTCCTACTTGAAATTCTCTCTCGCTTAAAAATCTAATTTAATTGTTTGATATTTTGTTTCGCGAGTTGATCGGCGACAGAGTGAGTTCGAAGAGAGTCTCAAGTAGCCGGATAAATGAGATTGCGAGCTCAGAAAAGCAACCTCCGTCGTTGACAATAGGTTGACCAACTTGGCTTTGCTGTCAATTGAGTACGAAGAAGCAAAAAAATTATTTTGATAAGGTCATTGAACAATTTACAATGACTAAATCTAGAAAAAAGACTTTTTAGAGATTATTTCATAATTTGGTTCTTCTGTTGTTTTAAGGCTCGTTTTTTGCATACCTGATTACTAGTGTTAAATAAAATTATTACTAAAATATCCCCATTTTGTGTATTTTGTCATTTCATATCTTAGAGCCCACGTAATATAGGTGTGGTCGGCGCGGCGGCGGCGGTGGCAGTGCTGTAGCGATTTGTCATTCAAGAGAACGCCAAATCCTTATTTTTAACGATTTTAACGACTTTTGGGCGTGGCACCACCAAAATTTTCCGGGTACTCTTTCCGACACCCCCCAGAAAATATTTCTGAGCACGCCACTGCGATCACAATTCTGGAGCGAGCAAAAGGTAAGCTTGAGATTCAACAACGGGTCAGGTGGAAAATCCCACAGGGGTTAAATCTGCTAAAAATTTCCACCACGACACCAACACTGCTACACAAAAGGCTAACTGGTGAAGAGTGTCGTAAGCGAAACTTCCCGAAACCAGCGTGGAAGGCAAAGGAACTCACATGTCTGCTATCAATTTTCCAGTTGATTTCGAAAATAATACTCCCGGATTTTGACACACCGAAGCCTATTTTAATTAATTACACGAGTTTGCCGAAAGACAGTACTTATTCGAACCGACATTTATTAAGAGAAACATGCCAGAATAAATGTCAATTTCCGCCCCATCAAAAACATCAATGGCGACAAGACATACTTTCTAGAATTAGTACGCATTAATATCACTAAAAAATACTAAATAGAAATCTACATCAAAGGAAAATCCAAGCCATTATCAATCTTGAATTTTAGAAAATACTTTTCTATCGTGGTGCACTGCAAATAGACATAAATCCACTTGGATCGATATTAGCAAAACTTCTGAACATTATGACGAACGCAAAATTCTAAATTAATTCTTTCATAATACCGCAAATGAATAAACGAACTCGAAAATCTGGGCCGTTACAAAATAACGAGATTAACTTTTTCAAGGAAAAACCACCATATTAGTTGATAATATTTTTATCTGGTCAGTTTCTGGTATAAATATTAGGATACCAAAAAGGGCAGACCACTAGAAAACTATAATTCAATAAGCTATAATTTATAAATAAGTGTTTTACTCATTACGAGAATGATAATACTGTCCTCCTATTTTATTTTATTATTATATTATT
>JAEQML010072851.1:0-15279 GCA_016904865.1 Pissodes strobi
AATAATATTCGGTATGATGCCCTCCGGGACGCCACTGGACTTTATATATTTAATCTAATTAAAGCTAAATAAGCCTCTTATTAGTACAGATAACCCTGCCATATTGCAACAAAATCTGTAAAGTCATACTTAAGATATTAACAAAAAACTGATTTTTTATAAAAAGTTTGACACCCTGTATCTTGGAAACTATGCATTTTCGGACTCATGTTCATATGAAAAAATGTACATGTTTTCTTATGTAGAATCACCCTCTGTAATTTGGTGATGCTATTTCTGAACACTCTGTATAGAGGATTAAGTTGAGAGTTCAAAAAAAATTCACCCATCCAAGTACTAACCACGTCCGACGTTGCTTAACTTCAGTGAGCGGACGAGAAATGGTATTTTCAACGTGCTATTCGTCACGAAAATCTAATGCCACCAGGAATAACATCATCATATGGACACAGCTAATCGTGGGCCGACATCCTTTGATTTGGGAAAGTCAATAACTAACTTTTTCAAATTTTAGAAGAGAGCTATGAAAATATTGTTTTAAACGTCTGGGCATCTGAATAATACTTTTGACAGTTCGTTAAATTTAAAATAATAATATGCCTTTTTATCTCTAAAATCCGTTTAAAAACGATTTTAAATGGCAAAATTGTATAAAAATCCGAAAAATCGGACTTTTTATGCCGATAGCCGTGGCTTCGGACGAATTTGTCGTATATTCTGAAGCGAAAATTCATTTTAAATTCAACCGTCCATTAAAAATAAACTCTGCTATTGATCCAAATACACTGCGAATATAATAATTAAAAAATAATACTTTTGACGGTTCGTTTAATTTAAAATATGCTTTTTTATCGTCTAAAATCCATTTAAAACGATTTTGAAATGGCAAAATTGTATATAATACCGCCGTAGCGGCTTGAATTGGTTTGCGCATTTCCGTCCCATTAGCCGAGATTTACCCTCATACCGCCGCGTAAGACGTTTACACATCAAAATAAAATTATTTTTGAGATACATATAATGGACCGCCAAGTTGAAGTTGTTTTAACACACAACTCTGGTATTAGCTTTAGGTTATTTAACAAGAATACGAATTGACTCGTGCTTTAAAGGGTGAGTAAATTTTCCACTCAACCAACTTAAATGAAATATGTAAAATAGCCTTAAATGTTGTGTGGTAGTTGAAACATAAAACGTTAAAAGGAAATTTTATGTGAGATATCTAATACCCGAAAAGTATTTTAAGCTATATAAAAACGATCTAATATATTTGGAAATTGAAAAGCAGTTGGATCTGGATTTCTGAGTGCATGGCAGAGTGGTATCTATGGCGAAAAATTCGGTGATAACTTTACTATTGCTCTGATCAAATGTCCTATGGTCATGTTAGGGACTCCGAACTGTCGTGTTTGTAGTACGCCACCCTCTGCAAATAAAATTTTACCAATATGTAATATTTGTAGAAACTGATGAACTTTCAGTCAGTAATAGCAAAGATATTCTAGTAGAATATTCTTTGGTAATAGTCAACATTCGAGTAAAGATTATCCGCAGGAAAACAATTTGTCTAATGAATCTCTTAGGTTACTGTTCAATTTAAGATGAGCAAAAGAAGAATAATTTAACAAGCCAACGTGAAGAGAAAATAAGCTTTAGGCGTATATGGCCAAGAATATAAATCTTATAGGAAAATGATAGAGATGAGTATTATTCCCAATATCGAAATTTATTACAAACCTACAGACAAAGCAAAGAGAAAATCGGGCGAATTAAAAATTACGTGTTTTTTTTGACATGACGGATAATGTCCTAGGTAGCAAGCCTTCCAGTACACCTCCAGTGAATACTTTATGTTCATCAATAATTATTATTCAAAATATAGTATCTGATAAGAGCAATGCCATCAGAATTATTGTTGGACCCATCAACAAAACATTCAGATGATAATATTTGACAGCCAACACCAAAAAGACCAACGAGGGATATCAAAAACGAATTGAGACTGTCACATTATTTACATTTGAAAAATGATAAATACATAGACAAATTAAAGGAAAAAAGTGAACTGAAGCAAAAAAGGTGCAATATAAATAACTTGGCAGATGCCCTTCGAAGCACTGCTAGTGACGAAAATGATTAATTGATTACCACTGGAAAATTAAATTAAATTGTACTTGATATACTTACCGGGATACTTATTCTCTAAAACTGATAATACTCTACCTATCCAATATTGAAATTTTGTGCCGTAAGTGTAGAGTGTAGTTCTGGTTCTGGTCATGCATTAGTATAGTCAAAGTTTACAGAATTATGTTTTTAATTCTGTAAACTTTGCTATAGTTCCTATACATACGGTGCCTTACTCCTTATCATTTTGCAGTTAGTTTTTTAACATTGAAAATGTTTCTGTTTTTCTATAGGGTTTCAAATCGTGAAAAAGTACATGCTACATTTGCCACATTCATGACGTCATACGTGTGAGAGTTCGTGTTAGTTTGTTTATTTAAACTTAAATTTGATTATAACGTATCGGAATCGGTTCAAATGACTAAAATAAATTGGAACTAACTGGAACTAGCCCAAAGTTTATTGAACGACTAACCAAAACTAACCAAAAGCACCAAAACGGGCTAAAGCGCATCGGCATAGGTTAGAAAAATTAAAGTTAGTTAAAACTAACCAATGAACCGAATTATGGCGACTAACCAAAACGAACCAAAAACATTAAATTTGATTATCACGTATCGGAACCGGTTTAAATAACTGAAATAAATTTGAACTAACTGAATCTAACCGAAAGTTGATCGAACCACTAACCAAATCTAACCATAAGCGCCAAAACGGGCTAAAACGTATCGGAACAAGTTACAAAAATGAAAGCAAGTTAAAACTAATCAAAACAGATCTAATTTTGGCGACTAAGGAAAACAAACAACAAACATGAAATCTGGTTATAATGTATCGGAACCGGTTCAAGTAACTAAAATAATTTGGAACTAACTGAAAGTAACCGAAAGTTGATTGAATCATTAACCAAAACTTACCTAAAGTAACTAAAAGCACCAAAACGGGCTAAAACGTATCAGAACAGATTACAAATGTTAAAGTAAGTTCGAACTAAGCCAAATTAACCGAATTTTGGCGACTAACCAAAACTAACCAACAACATTAAAAGTGCTAACGTACCAGAACCGGTTCAAACTACTAAAATATATTAAAATAAACCGAACTTTACCGAAAGTTGATGAACGACTAAATAACCAAAAGCAAAGAAAATTTTGTGTAACTATAATATTCTTTGCCAAAAGTAACCAACAGCACCAAAACTGGCTAAAACTTATCGAAATAGATTACAAATATTGAAGTAGATTAAAACTAACCCAAATTAACCGAATTTCGGTGACTAACCAAAACTAATCAAAAATATTAAAAATGCTTATAACGTATCGGAACCGGTTCAAGTGACTATACTGGAACTATCTGAACTGTACCTGAAAGTTGATTGAACGACTGACTAAAACTAACCAATAGTATCTAAAAGCATCAAAACGGGCTAAAACGTATCGAAATAGATTATAAATATTGAAGTAAGTAAAAACTAACCCAAATTAAACGAATTTTGGTGACTTTGAGATACCAAGCCAAAAATAACCGAAACCACTAAAATTGTTTATAACGTATCGAAACTGGTTAAAATGATAAAAATAAATTAAAACTAACTGAAATTATCAGGGCAAAAACATATTGGAACATATTACAAATATTAAGATAAGTTGAAACTAATTTAAATGAACCAAATTTTGGCGATTAACTAAAATTAACCAAATCATTAAAATTGTTTGTAAGGTATCGGATCCGGTTCAAATGACCAAAACTAATCAAAAGTAATCATAAACCCCAAAAAAAGGCTAAAAACGTATCAGAAAGGTATTAAAATAAGTAGCTAACCCAAATTAACCGAATTTTGGCGACTAACCAAAATTAATCAAAAACATTAAAATTGGTTATAGCGTATCGAAACCGGTTCAAATGACTAAAATAAATTAAAAGCAACTAACGCTAATCGAAAGCTGATTGAATGACTAAGCAAAACTAATCACAAGTAACCAAAAGCACCAAAATGGGCTAAAACGTATCAATTACAAAAATTAAAGTAAGCTAATACTAACCAAAGCGATCCCAAACTAACCAAAAACATTAAATTTTATTATAACATAAGTAGGAGTCGGTTCAGAGACTGAAATAAATTGGAAATATCCAAAAGCACGTAAGGTTTGTTCCTTCCATTTCACTTTTGAATGTGATAAATAACCTGTCATGTTAACAAGCGAATTATACTACTGGAAATCACATGTACGATTTTCTGTACTGTTAGGTTTTTGATATATGTATGTACACTAATTACGCTTTTGACATATGTGTCAGCCTTTTTAAAATTTTAATTATTATTTTTTGTGTAAGATTAGCCCTTAAATATGTAGATATTAATTTAGACGTTTGCACTAATTTGACAGTGGGTTTTGGGGACTAAACCATAGAATTATTTTACTTTTTTCAGTTTTGAAACCATTTTTTAATAAAAAAAACTGTATATTAATTCGAATAATCATATACCTAAGTGTCAAATGTTAAACATAATAATCAACTATTGCCAGTCTAGGTCCTATATTCACTTTCGGCGAACGCATTTCCATCGGCAACGGATCTGACACGGTAGGCCTCTTAGCATCTGCGAGGTGCCGAGATCGATGCTCAGCGCCTGCAAGATTTTTTTTCAAATTTCAATTACTTTTTAATATGATTAACCACTTTTGTCGTCTGGTCTTAAGCACACACCGCCATTTCTTTTACTATTTTTCTGTAGCGTCATAGATTGTTTTGGTTGGTTGGATTTAACGTTGATGGAAAGTCTGCACTTCTCCTTCAACACTTTGTCCCTTATTTCTTGTACAAATTTCATTAAAGGGCTTGCAAACTGTTAAATACTATACTGACGCCTTTTGAAACACCCTGTATAGATGGTGTCTAAATTATTATGCTATTAAGCTACCCTAGGACTCAAAAATGTCACAGCAAACGCAGCATCTTGCCCTTGTACAACACATCCAGAAAATATTAAATAAATATAAAATTTAAATTAATATGAAATTTTTAACATTTCAGAAGCACTCTATATAGCAATTGGAACATATTTCATATTAAGAATGTGTCTTAAGATAACATGAACATTATATCAAAAACTTAAAATATTTAAAGATATGTAATTGAACTTGGATGCATAAAAGCATCCTTTAATAATGAAGGCATTTATCATTTAACAGCTGCGTCTGTTTCTATCAGGAAAGTCATATCAAAAATTTTGGACGGTCTACTTAATTGTCTCGTAACAGCCTTAGTAACTTGACCGCTTTTTATGTTTTTGATATTACGTGGTCAACCCATCTGCCAAAAAAAATAGCAATTTTATATGCATTATTTTGAAAGCTTTTTTGTTTTAACAGATAACAATTATTAAAAATTGTGATCATTGTCTTAGATCTGGATTATTCTACAGTGCATTTTACGAAAATGTGTGAAAAAAATAAATTTGGAATTTCGTAATTTCATAATTTCTATCTAACTCCTGTTACTATTATTAACACAATAATTATTGTATGACAACTGTCTTATACTTACAGTTTTTTCATATGTTGTCAAAGATCATTATCAAAGACCATTGTGGTACAGAAAAAGGAAAATCCGTTATGGAAATTTCCGCAGTTGACTAACTTTTGTAAAAATGTATGAATTTCATTTCACACTCTGTACATCTCATTTTCATTTACATATGCAGTTAAGCAAATAGAAATACATACTCAAAGGAGCAAATAAAAGTGTGCGGGTTTCATTTCACACCCTGTATATCTCATTTTTCTATTGCATATGCAGTTGTGCAAATGGAATCACTACTCAATGGCGCAAACAACAATGTACGGGTTTAATTTCTCACCCTGTAACCTTATTTTTCTTTTGCATATGCAGCTGTCCAAATGAAAGCACATACTCAAGGGAGCAAGCAAATGAACGCCGATAACCGTATCTTGTGTCATAATTAAAATATGGATCTTTAAATTTTGATTTAAATTTATTTCGATTTACTATTTATGTCCAGCCGGTTTAGTTTCCACATCGATTCCTAGAAAAAGGCTCTCGCAAATATCCGTATTACACATTAAAATCAGTGGAACAGATTTTACGACGTAGTTATAAATATGACAGTAAATAGTTTTTACCGATCGAATGAAATTTATTTCTGCTGAAAGACATCAAAGAAATATACAATGGTAAAATCCTTCGTATTACAAGCCGACAGCTTTTCTACTCGCATTTTAAATTAATTAATTCTCAAAATAAAAAGAATTGCTAGTAATTTGTTTCCTTTTAACTGCCATTCTGCATTGAACATATATGTATTTGGAAAAATTTAAAGCTGCCTCAATTTAAAGAAGAAAAACAACATTATTTTTCAAAATTACTGTAATCTTACATTACTTATTTTTTCTTTTATCAGTAAAATATCTTACTTAATACGAAAAAAGAGGTAATATTATAAACTCAAATGCCCTGCTGTTTTAATCCTTTTAAGTCTTCTTTGATGACTCGGCTGTACCTGTTAAGTCTAGTTTTAGCTTCTGGAATTTGGCGAACCTGTACAGACTTCTTAGTCTTCTTCTTTTTGGCCCTTCTCATGCTCTTGATCGCATCTGGGTATTCCCCGTAGGATTTCTCGGTTTGGGAACAAATTTTTGACGTGGTCTTTAGGCGTTCTGTCGCATTTTCCAAATATGATGTCATTTCCCGTATACCATATTGCTGCAATTGCAGCAATACTTTCCGATTTGCACAATCGAACGCCTTCGAAATGTCGAAAAATCCTTATGCAGTAACCTCACCCTCATTTATTTCACCAGAATACATAGTCTGGAGCTGATCACTGAGGAGTGACCCAATAAACTCCATTCTCGCCTCTTTCAGACTAAGAACCACCAAAGGAATAAGTTTGAGGCCGATGCTTCCAGTGGAAGCGGGCATAGATGGTAGATGCATAAGCCTACTCGCATCGTCCAGTGAAGGACCACCCCACCAGAACTGGGAAGTGCTAAGTGGTTTTTTTCTAAATCTCGTTCCGCTTCCGTGCTGGTGGTTCTGGGCTTCACAGTAGAAAAGCCTTATAATGTGTTTTGCGATCCTCAAAATCTGCTATATTGCTATATAGGCTCATATGGCTTCGCTGTAAATTTTTGGGGGCAGCGCAGAATGGAATTTAAAAGGCAATAACAACCAAATCATCCGATTGGCTCCCACTTGTTTTGCTCTTAGGCTTTAATTCGAGAAGTGTATGCGAAAAACGGAATTATGAAAATAAGGCGCTGATTTTTATTACGAAACTCTAAAAAGATTACAACATAATTTTTACCTTTACTATTTTTGTTTAATCCGTGTGCTTGTGTCATCTTGCCAACTATTGTCATCTTGCCAACTATTACGAAATGATCCACGACTCCTCTGCAAAAACTGGAGCAAAATCTTCTGGACCTAACTTTTTATTTTTGATGTACGCCCTTAAAAGGTTGATTCTTTCAAGTACAATGTCTGGTAAGTCCAATAAATATTGTCTGTTGTTTAATTTCTGCTTAAAAACTATACTTTTATCCATCTTCACAGGGCCAATGTGACACATTCTTTTCTGGAGTAAATAGAATAAATTGTGTCCCGAATTACATTTTTTAATTAGCTTGTAATTTTTGTTTTGACTGTCTTTTGCTTTGAAGACGTATTAGACGCGTAAGTTTTATCTGATTGTATACCTTTCTTCTTAATATTTGCAGCTGTTGTGGGACTCAATTTTATTGCATCTGCTGGTCGTTGTATTACATTCTCAACTTAAAGTGCGATTTCGTTTCGGATTTGTGTCTTTTCCAAAAAGCTAATATATTTAAAAATTATTAGCTGCATTTGTTTTCTTTTCCATCAGTTTTACAAACTTTCAAAATTAATTTGGACAACAAACTGAGAAATTTATATTATTGATTGAGAATGCCGGGTATTTTAGGTAAAAGTATAAAGGATAATAAAATTATTCGTAAAAAATGTAATAGCCGAAATATACTAAAAAACGATAAACAAAAATGATATTGGTATTAAAAGCGGGTATAATTACTACTGGAGTAACTATTTTTTATATTTTCTGTCATCCCGTAGTTTCAATAAAACAAGACACAAATATTCTTAAACAAATACAATTCATACAAATAAATAACAGGTTTTTACAAAACTTCATATTAAAATTATTTATTAAATTTATTGACTATAAACTTGAGTTATTGAACCTCATCTTTAAAAGAATTGTTCACCTCTTCTGTTAATTTTTTAGGAAATTAGCTGATGGTATTGTGGCCTAAAGGTTGTTTCGTTATTTTTCCGAACCTCATTTGGTGAAGAATTTTGCATTTTAACTATTTTTCTAAAGACACGTAAAATTTTCAATTGTCTCAATGCTGTTCCATTCTTCGTTATTCCTCATACATGCTCTTAATTGAAGATTTTATGTTGGGTATTTCGATGCTCACTTAATCTTTCAAAAAAACGAACATCTAGTTGGGAATCTAAGAGCTCGTAGGAAGCGTTTTAAGGATGCTCGATACATGTCGCGAACATCCACCTAAAAAATATGAAAATCTATGCAAAATGACATGCTGAATCCGATTTTTTTGTTCGCCCTTCGATCCGGAATTGCGAAATAGGTCAAAACAATACTTTTTTGAAAAAACAGAAAAATATGACTAAAATATTATTTTTTGCAAACTACTGTATAACTTGCTTAAATGATGTCCGATTGATCTGAATTTTTGATATGATATTTTTCAACCTCTTCTTAAGATGATACCATATATTAGAAGATTTAAAAAATGACATATGGGCCTAAGAACTTTTTTTACTCTCCTTTACACAAAATATCATCATTTTGCAGTGTAAAATACTCGATCGAGAAAACTTTTTTAGCCTTCAAGTTAGGTAGGTACTATATAAGCGACAAAAGTGTTTCTGACAAACCAAAGAAACTTTTTTATTAAAAACTTTTTTTGATGCGGCTTTTAGTTTTGACTGTGTAATTATTTAAAGTCCTAGAAAATTTAAAGAGACCTCGCGCCCGAGGCCGCGCTATATACTTCTATTATCGTTGTTGGGTGTAGGGGAACGAATAAAGCGGCTATGCGAGAAAGAAAGAGATGGAGAGAGTCCAGGCGTCACTGTCATTTATAAGTGCAGCAAAGAAGCATGATATTAGTTACAAACTTAAAAAAACGGTGCATTATGGGATTGGTAAAATTAATATGTTTTATTTTTTATAATTATTGTAACGTAGTAGATGGGTAGTATCTACAATACTGGAAATACAATGCACACAATTTTCTATATACCCACTTGCTGTTCAGTTCTCAACGCATTTTCCTTCACACAGATAACTTATGTTACATTTTACATTTGCTTTTAGGCATTTGCACTTTGCTGAACATTTAAATAATTTGCAATAACAAAACGGAGATAGTATTTAAAAATTTTGGTTTGGCGTCTTTGGTCATCAATGTTGGTATTATATAATTGCACGTGAGCCCATATCCAAATTTTACAATTTTAAGAACGTCTGGCTTTAGCATATGGGCTGTTTTAAATATAGCACATTGTAAAAAGTCACTCTTGACATGAAATATAAACGGATCTTCGGTCGGCGGCAAATCCCTAAAATCAACAATTATTGCAGATAATATAATTTGTTCCAAGCTTATTTTATCTAAAGTAGGTCATGAGTGATTGTTGACAAGAATAATAGTCAATGGCACTTTCCTTTTTATGACTGGACCCTCCCTCCTCCCACCCGAAACAAAATTATAAATAGACCAATGCTCAATAATCTGATATAAGCAACAATCAGTCAAGGCCTGCACCAGATAAAATAAATTTGGAAAAGTATAGGTCCACGTAACATTATTACTATATATTTTTTAATAGGGAAATAATATAGGTAATAAAAATAAGAGTACTAGAAACATTGAAATGATTTATTATTTCTGTGTTTTACCTTATAGCTTTGAAATATAATTTTAAAACTCAAATCATTAAAGATATAATGACTTTCAAATTTTTACCTGATATTCGTTTTGCAAGTTGCATACATATGGGCTCGTCATTCATCCATATTTCATTTGAAGGCTTTACAGCCATAAAGATGTTTAAAAAACAGTCTACATGATGACAATAATTGGTCAGATATTTTATATTCGTTTTCGTTTGCAGTTTTAGTCTCAGATGATAGAAGATTCATCTCATTTGCTTCTCGAGTTAACACTATTATTGAAAGGGCCCTTCTTTTGCCTTTTCTAAACAGAAAGCTGGCCAAACCACAACCAGATAAGCAGCAGACTGTTAACAAATTGTCTGCTAATGTTTTAACATCGAGTTGATGCAAGTTTGTAAGTTTTTTAATAACTGAAAATGAATTTCTTTAGATTTTCCATCTAAATTTCAACCTCTATACTTACCGAGAAAAACATAGATAACACGAAAACATCTGTGTCCACACTTTTAATAAGAAATACCTTCAAATATTTAAAAAAATAATAATAATTGCAAATATTCTCGTATCCAGCTTCTTCGTGCCCTGTAAAAGCCAACCTATCAACCACATTCGATTCCTTTTTGGTGCATTTTATTGTTCCTTCGTTATCTTCGGACATTTCTGCTAATATAATTTCAACTTGATCAGGTATATTATCATTCTCTTAAAAGATTTTTAGCTAAATAGGTCAAGAGGGTTATTTTGTTACTAGAATTTGATATAATTTTTTTCCAATCAGGTATATCAATTTTATCTCGTATTTCCTATTATGTTAAAAAATTACAATTTTTCGATCTTCTATATATCTCTGTTTTCTTTAAACTTTCTTCAAAATTGTAGCGATCACCAACACATACGACGAGACGACAGTTCTGGAGCTTCAACTTTAGTATTAATGAAATGTATTTTAAAAATAATTCTCTAAATTTTCTGCATTTAAAGTTCTGGTATCTCAGAATAAGTGCCATCATATCTATTATATATGCGGAGTTAAGAGTCTCATTTTTTTCTATTGGCATGCAAGACAGCTCAGTAGGTTATTCTTTTAATTATTTTAACACACGTTAGAGAATACCCAAATTTTTGTTTCCTCTTCAGGTTCTCGAGTAAAATGTAGATTTCCTAACATTTTTGCCTCATTTTCATATAACTCACTCACAATAGCTTTTTGTTTTTTGCTTTTTCCTTTGCGTTAAATAAATTTAACTTTACTCCTTCAATTTTTTCTGCGTATTCCTTGTTTTCCTTAACAATGGCGGCTATTGTTATTTCTTCTGCTTTATAAACATTGCTAATATATCCGGAACAAATATTAACTAATTCCTTAAGGTCTGATTGAAAAAGATTATTTTTTTGTTTTATAAGTCTTTTAACTTCTAGTTTATTTTTATGGCTCTTTCTTGCTTCACAACTTGAATTATCACTAAATTCTTGAATTCGGTGCAAGATTTGTTGGTCGTTAACTTTTCTGCCATTTTCCAGATCTCATTCTGCTTATTAAATGTTAATATCCGTTTCCGTTTCCGTAAACCGTTACTGTCACGACTTTTTTTGCATAATATACAAACATCTGAATGAGAAGATCTACATCGCTCACCAGTTTTAGGTTCGGAAGCATTGCCCTCCGTTTCAGATTTTTTGTAAGCACTTCTTGTATAAGTTCGTCTACACTTAGCGTAATAAACAGAATTTAGTGATAAAAACACTTCCTCATGGTATTTAAGAGCTATGGATTGCTTATCGGAATTTTCTCTACATGCTTGAAACAAGTAATGAATGCTCTCTTTTGTAACGTCCTGTACCCTTTCCACACTACATCTATCTGTATTTTGACTCATATTTTGTCTTGGACAAGAGGACACAGTAAACACACAAGAACTATGATATTGTCGAATCACGTGAACTAAGACTAAACGTAAACTGTAAAGTCCTACTAAACAGGGATCCACGTGCTGCCTCTGCAATACATTACACACACCCGACCGCACCGATTTTAGGTGAACTTTTATGCGCGCCGTGGTTTCAATAATTATTAACATAAAAATAAGACGATTTTTGAAAAAAAGTTTCAAATAAAAAAACTTCCTTTATTATTTGGCTACAACTTTCTCGCTTATAGTATCCATCTATCTTTAAAAATAAAAAAGTTTTCTCGATCGAGCAATTTGTCTAGTAATCGAGTAAAATATTAGGTGTCCCACTGAAAAAAAAATCAGCAAAGGCACATTAATTATTCCTAATTTTGTTTTATGTTAAAACCGTCTTAAGATATGTTTGACAAAGGGCATATTAAAATTTCATGTCGATCGAAGTTAAAATAAGGGAGATAGAGAAGTTTATGCAAAAAAATAAAATTTTGTAACAATTTTCAAGATTTTTGGAAATTTGTCAATTACTCTGATTTTGCAATTCCGGATCAAGGGACGAACAAAAAATTCGATTCTGGCAGGTCATTTTACATAAGAATTCATATATTCTAGGTGGATGTTCGCGACTTGTATAGAGGTGGTCGATTTCAGCACCTCTGGGCCCCAACTAATCTTTAATATACATTTTCGATGCTCACTTAATCTTTCAAGAAAGGGAACATCTTCAATAAAATTTTGGATTATATTTTTATGAAACATTTTTACTAAAAATTAAATTTTGGACATGAAAATCTTTGGATCCGTGCTTTAGAAATATTCCAATGTTCTCTGCTATAAGGGCAATAAACTTTTTTGGTATGCATTCAACGTTTTGTCAACTCTTTTATTAAGAGTAAATATAATTCTTTCTGACCAGCATTTTTAATGCCCTTTCGGGGTGCACTAGATCTTGCCGTAATTATACCTTATGGCATGCTCTTTTGAGAAGTAAACAAACCTTCTTTGGCTTGGGTATTTCGATGCTCACTTAATCTTTCAAGAAAAGGAACATATTGTACTAATTTGCTACCGTTTTTCAAATCTTCCGGCTTCTGACATATCAATTAACCACGCTATTCAAAAATATTCACGAAAATTTAAGATTATAATTTTATGAAACATTTTTACTAAAGATTACATTTAGGACACGAAAATCCTTTCATTCGTGCTTTAAAAACATTTCAATGTTATCTGCTGTAATGACAATCAACTTTTTTAGTATGAATCCAACGTTTTGACAGCTCTTTTTTTTAAGAGTAAATATAATTATTTCTGACATGCATTATTAATGTGCAGGTGCACTAGATCTTGAAGAAATTATGCTTTATGGTATACTTTTTTGAGGCAGTAAACAAACCTTCTTCTGATCTGTGGCTTCATGAAAATCAGGTGGAAAGTGACTAAATATAATATCTTATTTGAGTAACTACATATCAATAATTTCAAAACGGTGCTGGATAAAATATTAGGCGCGATCACAAAAATCTAAATAATTGTTTATTATGCTTACCCATGAAGACGGAAACCGAAAATAATAGTTGCCAACTTGACTTGTTGTGATATTTTTTTAAACTTTCATAAAAAAAAACATCTAAACATAAATATTTTTGTTTTATTCACTTACCAAGATTTTAAAATATACTGTCCGTATAATATAAAAGGAAGAATTCCTTCAGGGAAGATAAGATCGAAAAGCAACTGTTGTCCAAGAAAGATCAACTCTTAAAATTAGATTTCCCAGTAAATAATGCGGTAACCCTGTCAGAAGGAGCCTTTCAAATCAAACAGCTAAATTTTAAGTCGGCGAGAAAATCCCATACCCTCAAAAGTCTGTAGGCGTAATTCATGATGCAAAGAAAAAGACATATTCTCTTTTGCCATGAAACATTTGAAACGATTTAATAATAGTCATGTTTCGGAATAGCAAAAAATATAATTATTAACAAAACGCCTCCTTTCATTATATGCTGACAGCTGCTGCTTTAGTCTAATTCGCAGTAACTGCAAGACATATGCAGCTTTCCATTGCCAGTAATTTATTTTCCTTTTATTGTCCCGAGATGCTGCATGGAAAATGTGGCTATATGGAAAACCGAGAGATACTGCATTTTAGGGAACAATAACTACACATGTTCTCAAAATGACTGTAATCTTATTTAATAGACGTGAACTACTCAAGCGTCCTACATACAGATGCAATAATTTCTTTGTACTAAATTCTCGACTTTGAATAATAGTCTCTATATGGATTTCCATTATCTGTATTTGGTTATAATGCTTCTATCAACCGTATTTCCAATTTTTTTTTTGTGGATAATAAAAGCTTGAGTCATGAAGTCTTCGAAAGAGGTAGATAGATTTGTTTAAATGTCACTGAAACGAATCTGCAGAATGTTGTATATGTAAGAAGTTTGCAGATTAGGCAGATCAAAGATATTAGTGTTTTTTCTAATAAATATTTACCGTTGAAATTTGTATTTCTCCAATGATAATATGATATGCCAAATTCTAGATTTGGAATTTAGACCATCGAATATTATAGTATTATATCCACGTGTGCTCTGTTATATAGGTAAAACACTTTAATATTTCACGCAACATACGCCTATTTATGTTTTTCCTTTTACTTGAATAGGTTCAGTTACACCAATAAATGATTTTCCAAACCTAAAAAGTATTTGATTAACACATTTAAATCGGCAAATTTTGTTTTGGTTTATACATTTCTTAGAGTACGTCGCGTCGTGTTGTGAACGACGTTTTAATACTTTTAGCACATTGATTGAATATTAGTTATGATAAATTCGGATTCATAATTTTTTGTCCTATAAAGCCGTTCTATAAATCATTTATCCGTTAGAGCGGCTACAACTGTTAAATTAGATTTAATATTTAAAATATCAACTTTTTCAAATTTATTGCCTAAGCGATCAAAAAGTATCTGAAACTTGATTGGAATTGAAAGGAAATTAATTTATAATCATATTTGTTACTGGTTTACTTAACAACAAAACATTTTTATGCACATTACACTTATTAAATTAATGCTAATGATATAAATTTTTGCGCTCTATTTAATAAAATTTAACACCAATTTTAGAAATGTACAAAAGTTACAAATATTATTTTGCACCTATGTTGGGGTTTGGAACCTTCGGCAACATGCACTAAAACGGAGTTTTATCCACAATACCGAAACAGAATTATTGCACTCGA
>JAEQML010072852.1:0-15276 GCA_016904865.1 Pissodes strobi
AACCCATAAAGAAGGTTTAACGGTCCTATTCTGACAAAAAGCAAATTTGTTTTTGGTAAATATAACATTAGCTTTCCAATATATGGTTCTTAACGAGGCCGTTAGGAATTAATAATCAATTCAATTGCTGGAAAAAGTTGTCTGAATTAGATTGGCCTGGTCATATATTTGAAACAAATATTTTTATTTACGAAACTTTTGACAGTAAAAGATGAACCATATATGAATAAATTTGAGTAAAATACTAAAATATACGAAAGCGTAGAGCTGCCAACATTGAAAAATATTTTCAGGAAAATTGACACTTTTTCTGTCATGTTACACTTTTTCTGTCAATTTACACTTTTTCTGTCAAATGACTCTTTTTCTGTCAATTTACACTTCTTCTATCAATTTATGATTTTCTACCTTTCGCGTCTACGCACACCAATTTTGAGGCTTCGCGCATGCGTACGTGCTAATTCATATAAGTGTTTTTTCAAATTTGTTTTATTCTTGATTTTGGGCATGCCTTGGGCTAGTCTTGTTGGGTTGCGCCCCCGGAGCGAGCGAAGCGGACGGAAGGCCATGCTTGAAGTGATATATTAGAACGATCACTTCGCTGCTGCCAAACACGCAGGTCCGAAAAGTGAAAATTGCCTGGGCGTTTGGCAGCAGTGCAGTGCTATCGTTCTAATATATCAATTTACGCATGGCCCTCCGTTCGCTTCGCTCGCTCCGGGGGCGCTACCCAACAAGACTATAATAACCCAAACTTTACTAGCCCAAGGCATGCCTAAAATCAAGAATAAAACAACTTTGAAAAATATATGAATTAGCAGGTACGCATGCGTGAAGCCTCAAAATTAGTGTACCTAGACGCGAATGGTAGAAAATCTTAAATTGACAGAAAAGTGTAAATTGACAGAAAAAGTGTAAATTGACAGGAAAAGTGTAAATTGACAGAAAAAGTGTTAATTTTCCTCAAAATATTTTTCAAAGTTGGCATGGCAGCTCTACGCTTTCATAGAAATATGACAATATAAAAACCGTTCAAATGTATTGTAACAAGCAAAACGCAAGGTCCTAGAAAAAATATATACAGATGATTTAAGGAAGTTAATCAAAAATAAAATTCTTATATTTTCTTGGATTATGAAATAAAATGACCATCGTTTTTAAACTAGCACAGACTTTTAAGATTAAGTTATATCATAATTTTAACTATCAATAAAAATTACAGTAGTAAAATAGTAATTTACATAATAAGTGTGGTACGTGCGATATTACAGACCGAGTCGGGGTAACTCCACGAATGCTGTAATATGCCCTAGCGCACGTGTAATATACATTATTTCATCTTATTTACCTAAAATATAAACTTAAATTTTCTTCTAAATGAAAAAAGTCATATCATATATTCACATTAAAAACTAGGATTTTGAGCGTTATGTTAAATGGATTATTAAAAAAATTAATTACGTTACTGGAATCGTTACATCATTAGTGATGCCACTGTGTTTAAATGATAGGAGTACACAATCCATGTTGCGACACTGGCCCCCTAAAATTAATTCTTTAATACAAGTTACCGATGAAGAGACCCAATAAACACATAAATTCCAGAATATTTCATCCAGAAGCATTTTCACGGAATTATGCCAAAAATCACATGTTAACTCTATGGGATTTAAAAATGAACGAAACTGACGTGATGTGGAACCAAAAACATAACTTCGTAGACACATTCAAGATGAATAAATACAGCAGCGTCCAGTTACGTAACATAACGGCTGCTATTCGTGATCGGAATATATTAGCCCATGAATGTACGAAATATTTTTATTGGCATGGAGAACGTAGTGTTTCTGGATTTGTAAAATCAATGAATAAGATTTGGAGCACATAAATATTCCATTAAAGCCAGTTGGCTTAAAATCCTTTTAAAATATGCATGTTAAAAACCGTTGGTGATGATTACGACTATAATGTGTCCAGAGATCGACGTAATACCTACTTAATTAATGAGGGGTATAAGTATTATTTCTAATAAAGTAGCGGCATATTCAAGGTGTACAGTGGCGCGGCTTTGTATAATAACAGAGAAAATGCTTTAAAATGGATAAAAACGATTTACACTATCCTATCCAAACTTTGAAAGAGCTACCGGCTACTATATGTTACCAACTATATATAGATGGTGCCAGTGTGTTATTTCGATTATATCCTTGGTGCCATCCAAGATTGTAACATGCGATTGTTCTATAAAGTTAAGATAGGGAAGTGTAAAGAAGAGCTTATCTTCATCACCAAACATTTCCAAAAATCATTAATCCAGAACTTGTCGTGTCTTGTTTTGTATGAGATTGGCGCTGCTACTAGGCAATATGCCAGAATTTCTGGATAGAACCCAAAGCATGACGAGTATGAACTCCTGGGGATACCGACTTTTGCACTTCTCAAAAAACTTCTGAACGGCACAGACAAAAATGGTCCCACAGGAACATCCGGTTCTCTCCGGCCTGAGTACAAGCGTAAATTGGCACTTTTGCTGACTACAAATAGCATGAAATGGCACAGATGGCGTTTCACCCAAAATAGCGACCCCAACACGTGTTGGCTCAGCCGAGAACGGAGCAGAAGTCCGAACTCAGTACTTTCAGAAAAAAAAAACAAATAGTTATGTAGTCCTAAAATCTAGAGGGTGTCCTCTAGACTTTAGAATAAAATACAGTTTATTTAATATTTTTATAGGTGTTCATTTACGTTACCAAGTTTTTTTTTTAATTAAAATGTATTATTTCATTTATTTTTACTCAGTAACATATTTACTTGTTCTGCCATGAACATTAAAAGAATCCAGTTAGGAATCATAAAATAAACTGGTTATGGGTATATTTCATGTTTTGACATGTCTAAAGTGGCGATATAGTTTTTGAATTATATTATTAACTGTTGTTTTGTTGGGAGGTTCGAACTATACTTTAGAAATTAAAAACATGACAGTGTTATATTGATTGGATGCGTGATGCTGAATTCTTGCGAGTGTGTTTGGGTTTGCATTTTTTTATTTTTGTATAACCCCCTTTATCCGATTATTAGCGGCTATAAAATAAATGATAAAAACAAATAATAAGAGATATACACGTTATCGTAGGTAATAGAAAATTAATTTATAATAAAATATGCATTTAAAAATAATACTAGTTACAACAATAAATTACGGTACTATATAAAACGATATTCTAGTTTATTATACAGTTTACAGTAATTTTTAAATACTTTTAATACTTAAGTGCTATAAAACAATATAATGCAATGTACTACATACTTAACCTACTAATTAATAAAATTGTACCATACATTACTGTAACTTATATTTATATTATATTGCTTAATTATTTTTTTTCCGTGTAGGGCTGCATCAAACATAAAAATAGGATGGTAATACAGGATATAACCTCACACGGTTCAATTATGAACAGTTTGCTTTAAAAACAAAACCTAAAAATGAGGTATTACTAGCCACTATACAATTTCTTTTAGTTCGGTTAGCTCAAAAATGAAGATTTAAATGATAATAATAATGAATGCATTCACCTTATATCGCATAACATTTTTGGATAATTAGATAGTAAATTGAAAGTAGGTTGTTTATGGTTTTTTAGAGTGATGGGGGAGGGGAATTTTTGTCAAGAAGTTTTAAGAGAAAAGTATTTTTAAACAATTACATCAAGAAAAGTCATAGTCTTCCAAAGGACAGGAGGCAAATAATGCCCATAGAGTATTAAAGCACCCTTAGCATTAACGTCATTGACTAGTTGCAATTAGTCCCACTTGTGACCGGTTCCGACATTACAAGTCTCAGCAGACACACTCCCCGAAGCATTTTTAATCCTAAAAACGAAACACATTTTGTTCAAAAAATTTATCGATGTTTTGTCATATAAGGTCATCGTGAATAATTTTGTGATCCTGTTAACTACAATTTATTATTAACATTGAATTTAAAAACTAAATTCTTGCCTTTAGCATAGCCTAAAGAAAACTATAGCTGCGACACTTAAGCGCGGCACATTTGAGAAGCGAGGACCAACTTTATCACTATGTAGTGGGGAGAAAATAAATAAATCTAACTTGACGTCAACCCTCCGGCAATCATTAGTGACGTGAGCCGTACTAAAATTTTTTGGGACGATATATACTAAAATTGTTACTCTCCCCTATTATTTTATTTAAACTTTCATCACAAAATATATGATTTATAAAATACTGTTTATTTCGAGTAGAGAATAACCATTTTTTTGATCCAAAAAGCTGCATAAAGAGAGCCGGATATTTATTTAAACATTACACCTGAAAGAAATAGTTAAAAATGTCTTTTGAAGTGACATTAAGAATGGCGAATGTAGATTACTTGTAGTAAGTACAGCATTCTTGAATGATGAATATAACTATAATAGAATATAAGCTGCTCCAAGTTAATCTTTAAATATCAACAAGATCTATACACAACAAAAGTTTTTTTATATGAGATTTTATTTTGCACAAGTAGTTACGGTTTTAGACGAGCTTGTGAAGTGCAATAATAATTTTGAAAATTTTGATTTATCTAGTTGATCTCTTCTAAACTAAAAAAAGATCTTATACACGGTGTCCCATATAAGAATGCACACTACAGGGATCTCGCAAATTAGAAGAGATACAAAGATGATTAAATTAGAGAAAAGTTGCGCGTTGCTAAATGCTTCGACGTCGTGTTTCCAAATCTAAAAAAATCCGATTATTTCCGAAGATATTTGGGAAAAAACGAATTTTCCCGATTTCGTTTTTGTTTTTTTCTGACTTTATTTGAAAAGATATGACAATGCAAATTTCACATTCCCATTGCTACTTTTCCTGCTCTTCAAGTTGATGTTATTAGATTTTCAATCTGACGTTTCGTTTCTTAGCAACCATCATCAACTTTATTTTTTCAAATAGTCGAGAAAATTTGTTTTGTCCTAAAAAACTCTAATTTCAAGACTAAATTCAACGACATATCGCTTCTTACATTTAGCCGACGTTTCGGAGGAAAAAAACCATCATCAATGTTATTTGATGATGATTCCGAAGGAACGAAACGTGAGATCAAAAATCTAACTTCGTCATTAGGTAGAGGACAAAAATTGGCATAGGAACGTGAATTTTAATGTGATCTATCATCTTTATTAAAATCTGAAAAAAATTAATTATGTTTTAAATTTCAAGAATGCGTAGATTGCAATTATTGATTTTTTTCAGGCTTTAATAACGAAAATTGATCAAAATAAAGTTCACATTCTCATGTAATTTTGCCTCCTCTACATGATGACGTAATTAGATTTTTGATCCGACGTTTCGTTCCTTCGTAATCATCATCAAATAGAATTGATGATGGTTTTTTTTATCCGAAACGTTGGATAAATGTAAAGAGCGATATGTTGTTGGATTTAGGATTGAAATTAGAGTTTTTTAGGAATAAAAGAAATATTTTCGACTATTTAAAAAAACAAAGTTGATGATGGTTGCTAAGAAACCAAACGTCAGATTAAAAATGTAATAACATCAACTTGAAGAGCAGAAAAAGTGGCAATGGCAATGTGAAATTTGCATTGTCATATCTTTTCAAATAAAGTCAGAAAAAAATGAAAACGAAATCGAGAAAATTCGGGTTTTCTCAAATATCTTCGGAAGTAATCGGATTTTTTTAGGTTTCGAAGCATGAAGTTGTAGGGTTCGGCAAGGCACACCTTTTCTCTAATTTAATCATCTTTGTAGCTCTTCTGGTTTGCGAGATCCCTGTATTGTGCATTCTTATATGGGACACCGTGTATAAGTACATAATTTTGTTTTATATAGATTCTTAGCAACCTGCAGAATTTTATAAACGTATTATGTACGATTTTGCATATTTTTTCGTAACAGCTTTTTCATTTTATTCTCTAGATAAAAATATTGTCAAGATGGTGAAATAAAAGTAAATTTTTGATCTGGCTATAGTTCACGAACTAGTTTATGCATGAAGTGCACAATTACGCTAAATCGGAGCAACCTGTACCGTGCGTTCAATTTATCTTGATAACATTTTGATTCGCTGTAACTTTTTTGTTTTTAAAGATATCAAGTTAAACAAAAAAGCAAAATGTAGGGTTGGTAGCCAAATTTTTTTCTACGTTACATATAAAATAAAACACTAACGATTTTGTGACATATCAGCCTACTCTATATTTTTTAAATGAAACACCCTGTATATTACTACATTTTTGGAATCTCTAGAGAAGTCTAAACACATTTCGTGTATAATATCTTATACCTATCTTTCTTTAGGTGTTTACGAAATATTGACAGTTGAAAGTCGTGCATTTTGACATTTTGATAGGCTTTAAAATCTAAACCGCATGAGAGCAAAGAAAACGGTTTGCATATTCCTGTCTTAGGTTTTCATGAGCTATCAAATGACAGTAACTTTGAATGTAACTCGCGAATAAAATTGACCGGAACTTTTAAACCTCCGGTTAAATTGAAAGCCACTGTCATTCGATAGCTTATGAAAACCTAAGATAGAGATGTGCAAACCGTTTTCTTTGATCTCGTGCGGTTCCTTCCTTAGTGTGAGTTTCTTCTCGTGCTAGTGCGCTGAGCACTCTCGCACTGTCTTGGTCCATGTGTTGTTTCGTAATTGATCATGTGTCGTCTTGGTATTCGTGGTGTTGAATTCTTGGTGCCGGTTAGTGAAGGAGCGAGTATTGTTTGATTCGCGATTTTGAGCTGACAAGAGAATAACTGTAGACACCTAGGCGAGGCTGATCGCTTTGGATTATGCAGATTTCTCCGCAAGTCCAAAACGATCACCCCAGGAAAGAACTGCACGTGATACGCAGGGTGTTACCCCCTGACTCTACTTCTACGCATGGAGCCCATACGGCGAGCTACCCCGTGCAGTCCCTTAATGCCTGTACATCCCCTTTTTTGAGGCGGGAACCCGGCCTAGGGCATCAGCGATGCTCTCGTCCCCAGCTGTTTTTGAATCATTCTAGTTTTGTTAGTGATTTATGTGATTTAGAATTTTTGAAAATTTTTGAAAAAATTTGATTTAAAATTTTAAAAAATTTTTTAGAGTTTGAGATTTTTGATTTTTCGAAAAAGAACGAACCTTTTAGAAATTTTGAAAATTTTTGAGTTTTTGAAAATTTTGAGTTTTTGGAAATTTTAAATTTTGAAGATAGAATGATATTGATATTATTTTTTTGGGTTTTTTCCTTTGTGTAATGTGTTGTGATTTAGTGCTCTGGTGGGAGTAGTAAGCTTTTATGTGCTGTTCTGTTTGGATGTGCTACTCTGCTGAATAGTGTTCGTATGATTGGGTTTGTGTGGTTGCGAACTTGTTCTAAGAATATTGTGTGTTTGCCTGCCAGATATGTGTTTATTGTGTCTACTTTGAGATCGTTGTGAATGTCTGCATTGCGAACGCACCAAGGTGCGTTCACAATTTGTCTGAGTGTTTTGTTTTGGAATGTTTGGAGTTTTTTCTTGTTTGTTTTGCATGCTGTGTGTATACTATGGCTCCATATAGAATTTTGGGCTTTATTATCTGATTATAGAGCATTAGTTTGTTCTTTAGTGACATTTTACTATTTCTGTTAATTAATGGATAGAAAGCTTGTTTGGCTGCAATGCCTTCGTTAACTTTTGCTTGAATGTGCTTTTGAAAAGTGAGTTTGCTATCTAGGGTTACCCCTAGATATTTAAGAGAGTTTGACCATCTTATTACTGAGTTTTCGAGATTTAAATTTGGAATAGGTTTATTACGTTTAGTTGTTATGAGCAAGGCCTGTGTTTTTTCTTCATTAATTTTAATATTCCAAGTTTCTGCCCATTCGTATATGGAGTCTAAGTGTTATTGTATGTGATTTTTCAGTCTTGTGTGATTGTTGTTTATTGAGAATATGCATGTGTCGTCTGCGTATATGGAGAGTTTAGTGTTTGGGTGTCTAGGTATGTCTGTTGTGTATAATGAGTATAGCGTAGGCGACAGAGGAGAGCCTTGGGGGACTCCTGCCTCTATGCGCCTTGTGGTGGATAGTGCTGTGTTTATTTGTGTAGTGAAGGATCTGTGTTTGAGGAATGAGGCTATGAGTTGAGTTAGTGGAGGTGGAAGATGGTGTAGTCTGTCTAGTTTGTGTATGAGTCCTTCATGCCACACTTTGTCAAAGGCTTTTTCGACGTCAAGGACTACAACTCCGGTCGATGCCCGTCTTTGCAGTCCTCTAGTCGCCTCCTCAACAAGCCTGGCAAGTTGGAGCTCGGTGTTGTGTTGTTTTCTGAACCCAAACTGTTCGTCTGGGATCAGATTGTTTTGTGATATGTGTGAGTTTAATCTCTCCAACATAACCTTCTCCGTCAGCTTGCTCAGCGATGAAAGCAAGCTGATAGGTCGCCAGTTTTGAGGAAAGATCAAGTTTTTGTGAGGTTTAGGGATTAGTATTATTTTTGCTTTTTTCCAAGATTTTGGAAAGTGTTTTAGTGATAGTATTGTGTTTATTATGTAAGTGAATTTGAGTATGGCTGTTTGTGGTAAGTTTTTTAGTGCTCTGTTTGGTATGTTGTCGTAGCCGGGTGCTTTTTTCGGGTTTAGTTGCGCAATAATTTGCGCAATTTCTGCGGTGTTTGTTGGTCGTGTTTCGTCGTCTTGGTGTTCGTTTTCGTAAGTTAGTATTTCTCTGTAGTTTCTCTCTATGGTTGCCTCGTGATCTATATCGTGGGCCCCATCGCCTAAGGTGAATTGCGATTCCAGCGAGTCTGCGAAGGCCTCAGCCTTCTCTTCGCTGGAATACACCATTCCTCTCAGTCCATGGATGTTAGGATATGTCACTTTGTTGCGACCTTGCATCGTTTTGGCGATTTTCCATAGAGAGTTGTTTTGTGGGTTGACTGTTGTGATGTATTCTGTCCATGAGTTGTTTTTGTGAGTTTTTATGTCTGTTTTGATTGTATTCGTGAGTCTGTTTGCTAGTGTGTTTAAGTCTCGATTGTTTGTTAGTATGGCTCGTCGTTTTAGCCTGTTTCGGAGCCTTATGTTGTCTTTTATGTTTTGTGGAAGCGAGTATGGGTTGTTTTGATTTGTGCGTGTACTGTTTTTGTGGCTGCGTTTATGGCTGCTTGTATCTCCTCAGTGAACCTAGCAACTTCGTTGTCTAGTTCCGCTTTGGAGGCGATGTATGGTAAGTTGTGCATGTTTTGTGTTAAGTGTTCTTTGAATATGTTCCAATGTATGAATTGTTGTATGTTTGCTTGTTTGTGTTCGTGTATGTTGTTTATTGTGATGGCAATCGGAGAATGATCTGATGAGGATAAATCCTCCAGATTGTCAATCACAACATTGTGTGCGATGTTTTGAGTAAGTACTATGTCTAGTATATCTGAGCGTTCGTGATGGAAGTGTGTGGGTTCAAGTGGTGCTTGTACTGTGAAGTGCAGTTCTTGCGAAGCTCTTAGTAATGCAGTGCCACCTGCACTGGTGGCCCTGCATCCCCAAGATCTATGTTTGCAGTTAAAGTCTCCTGCAGCAAGAACTGGCAGTCTGTAGTTGAAGAGTTTTGTGGTTTCGTCTAGTGGTAAGTTGTGTTGTGGTGGTTTGTATACTGAATGAATGACAATGTCTCCGTCAGTTAGACTGACTTTGATGCTTGTCACCTCCAGTATGTCTGACTGTGGTGGTTGTATTGCGTCATGTGTAATGTTGTTTTTTACAAAAATGGCAGTGCCACCCCCCATACGCTGCGCCCTGTCATTTCTATAGATTGTGTAGTTTTTGATGTGTAATCTTGTTTGTGGGCGTAAGAATGTTTCCTGTACGAGTGCAATGTCTATGTTATTTTCAGTCAGGTAGTCAGCAAACTCGTGTCTTTTGGGGTAAAGAGAGTTCGCGTTCCAACTGACTAAAAAAAAAGTGCTTTGGTTTATTAGCCATTGAGATTAGCAAATAGTCTCAATGTTGGGTTTTTATTTATAATTTCTGAAATTTTATTCAGTTTTGTTACTATGTCTTGTTCAGACATAGTAAGAAGAGCAATTAGTCCGTTTGCTTGCGGCATTGCACTCGCTTGGGGGTTTGTGTTTATGTTTTTGTTTGTGGGTGTTGTTTGTGTAGGTTTTGGAGCTTGTTGTTGTGGTTGTTGTTGTTGTTGTTGTTGTGGTTTTGTGACTTGTGCAAATGATATGTTTGTGTTCACTGGCCGTGTTTGTGGCAGAGGTTTCTTGAAGTTAGGGTTTTTAGAGCATTGTGAGTAGTTAGCTGGGTGTTCCCCCCCGCAGTTGCAACACTTTGCTGGGGTATCAGTGGTTTTGGTGCACTCTTTGTAAAAGTGCGGACCTGCGCACCTATGGCACACAGGTTTGGCGTAGCAGTTTGAGATGGTGTGCCCAAACTGCTGGCATTTGTGACATTGAGTTTGAATTTTGTTAATGCTTCCTCTCTGAAGCTCTACACTGACTGGCATGTAATTAATTCTGTCTTCTTCCAAAATTTTGATGTCGGACTGAGGAAGAAGTACTTTGACTGAGTTGGTAAGAAACTGACTTCTCCTACCGACCTTCAGCCAGTAGATCTCCTTGGGGGAATAGCCCCTGTCCTCTAGGTGGTGTTTGATGTCCTCAATGTTCATTTTGTTATCTAGGCCCTTGATGATGACATTTAGGAGCCTATCTTCCGGAAGGACGTAGGAATGATAGGGGTACTTTTTACCCTGCAAATATCTTGTGATGCCTCTATGGTCTCCAGGAGTATTTGGGGTTAATTGAATGCCTAGTTTTGATTTTTTAACATTTCCGAAACCAAGTTTCAGAATTGTCAAATCTTGGAATATTACTTTCCAGTGCTCGGGGCATCTGATGATGATAGGCACCACATCTGATTTTTTGGGGGCTGATTGGGCACTTGGGGTTGGTTGGAGGGTTTTGATTTGTGATTGAGTTTGGGCCGATGTACTGGCCTCTGCGTGCTTCTTCATCGAAGCAGCTAATATTGGTTTGACAGTGGCTGGAAAATTATTGGGAGGGATTGTGTCCCTCTTTGATTTTTTCAGAGGTGGGAATTCCTCTGAATTGGGTATTTTGGAAGGTTTTTCAGAGTCTGAAGTGACTTCCATCTCTTCGTCCTCCTTGGTTTCAACTGCGGGGGGTGGCACTATGTTCTGTGTAATGTTTTGTTGAGTGGGTGTGTCTGTGTTGGTGACTTGCGGCACATTAAAATGGTTCGTCATGTTCTTCATATCTGATGAAAGTTCATTGATTTTTGCTAAAAGTTGTGCAATTTGCGCACTCTGCTCATGAATAAGTTTTGTCTTGTGTTGTGTTATTGTGTTTGACGTGTGTTTTAACTTACTTGTGTGCACTTTGGTAACTGGAGATTTGTCGCGTTCTTTTCTCACCGCTCCGGTCATCGCCTCTTCCGGCGGAATTTTCGTTGTGCAGGCTTCCCTGCCGCCTGAATTTTCTGCTGCCTTCGTTATGTTGTGGTGGGTTGTTCTGCTGCTGTGTTCACAAAGTGACGAGATACATGCACTCTAGGTACGATCGTGCCGTCACTCTGTGTTGCGCTAACGTCAAACGAATTTATACGCCAGCGTGAGCCAACGTCAAACGATTTTTGGTCGCATACACTACACTGAAAAGTATAGTGCTGCTTTTTGTGTCGTTAGCGTATTTTACCTCACTTCACTTTTTGACTTGTTTTCGCAGAGCGGATGTGTTGCCAGCGCGGCCGAAGCAACAGAACTTAATGATCTCGTGCGGTTTAGAGCCTGTCAAAATGCCCGACTTTCAACTGTCAATATTTCGTAAACAGCTAAAGATAGGTATAGAATACTATACACGACATGTGTTTTGATTTCACTAGAGAGTCCAAAAATGTAGTAATATACAGGGTGTTCTATTTAAAAAATATATAAAGTAGCCTTCTATGTCAGAAAATTGTTGGTGTTTGTTTTATATTATGTAATCTAGAAAAAACTTGGCTACCAACCCTACATTTTGCTTTTTTGTTTACCTTGGTATCTTTAAAACCAAAAAAGGTACAGCGAATCAAAATGATATCAAGGTGCTGATCAAATCTGAAATAACGGATATATGTGGATAACGATCGACTTTTACGAAAAACAACCAGCAAAAACAATGTTTTTACGCCTTTATGGTAGAATACGAACTGGTTATTGTCAACCGAAATGTTTTGAACTTTCTTATCTTCCACATAATAGTGTAAGTGCCCAGCGACATAAAGTTGCATTTATGAATACTGTCTTGGAAATTTTTGTGTGGTTTAATTGCGGCTAGTCTACCACCGTTTCCCTTTATGAAAACTTTCGTAGTGGGGGTGTTTGCTTTCCAGTTCTTCCAAAAGCCGACCATTTCGCGTAGTGCAAAAAATTTATGGATACTGTTTTTATTTTTAATGTAATCGCGAGGCAAGTTTATGAAACGCGCGAAAAAAAAAGTGTCCGACAATAATTTTGGGGCGTTAAGGGTGTCCGACAATTCAAACATCTCCAATTCATGAGTTAAAAAAATTTATGAATAACGAGCTGATTTTTTCAGGATTACTTAATAAAAATATGTAGAAAATGAATATCCAACTGTCCGACAAATTACATTTTCCAGTCCGACACGGGAAAATCATCGGTTTCACGAAGCCAAAAAATTTACGAATAACAATTTCTTCTTTCGATTTTTTGCTTTGAAATAAACTAGAGAATATAATGAATAAGTTGTCCGAGAGTAAAACATTACCCTATGCGTAAAAAAGAAGCAAAATGTTTTTTTGAATTTAGTCGTTGTACTAATGCTTGGAGTGTGTATGTTATATACACCCATTTTCAAATAACCGCCTAATTTTGTAAACATTGAATAAAACGGAATATGTAAATACAATAAGCACAGCTTATTCAATAACCAGCTACTCATATCTATCGAAATCGGAAAGTTGGAGTGTCGGGCACTGCGCATCCTGGCAGTGGCTTGAGCGGTTCAGTTTCACGGTCTCGTGATTTTTCAGGCAATGTAATGACACGAAGCGAGCTGAATTTAAAATGAATATTCGCTTCAAAATCCACGACAAATTCGTCCGAAGCTACGGCTACTGCCCTAAAAAGACCGTAAATTTCGGATTTTTATACAATTTTGCCATTTAAAATCGTTTTCAAACGGATTTTAGACAATAAAACATCGTATTTTAAATTGAACGAACTGCCAAAAGTATTATTCAGATGCCCAGACGTTTAGAAAAAAATATTAATGGCCCTCAAAAGTTGATCTACGTAACAGAGCAGAACACCAGTGCCTGATCCAACTTCCTTATACTCTGGTGAAATGTGCGTAGAAGCGCCTTGATATGGTTCAAGCCAATTGATATAACCACTTGTTGAGCAACCTACCCAAAGCTTGTAGCCCCAGCGTATGGGTTTACCCCGCATAAATTGTTTGCAGCCATGGCACCCAAAATAGGGTACCATGCCCTCATCATCACTATGGGTCTCAACTTTAGGTGCATATCTTAGGAAATTTTGACTCAATAGAGTAAACAAAGGACGAACATTAGCAAATATATCACTAGTAAATAAATTGTCGTTATCTGCATTATGTGATCACACCTATCTCTGGAAAGCGCCTCTCAAAGAAGAATGTTTTTTTTTACATCTTTATCCTGTTCCCAAAACATTTTACGTCTCGGATATACCAACGGAACTTCATTTCTCGGACAGTAACTGGGTCGTTCAATCAACTATCGATTACTTTCGGTTCCGATATGTTATTACCAATTTTAGTGTTAAGGATAGTCGCCAAAATTGAATTGATCTGGGTTAGTTTTAACTTACTTAATATTATTTTTAAGCTATTCCGATACGTTTTAGCCCGTTTTGGTACTTTTAGTTACTTTTGGTTTGTTTTGGTTAGTCTTTCAATCAAATTTTGGTTACTTTCAATTTATTTTAGTTATTGAATTAATTCAAGTTAGTCGTCAAAATTCGCTTAATTTTGGTTAGTTTCAACTTATTTTAATATTTTTAATCTGTTACGATACGTTTTAGCCCTTTTTGATGCTATTGGTTAGTTTTGGTTAGTCGTTCAATCGACTTTCGGTTAATTTCAGTTAGCTTTAATTTAGTTTAGTAATTTGAATCGGTTCGGATACGTTATAACCAATTTAAATGTTTTTAATTAATTTAGGTTAGTCGGTACAATTCGGTTAATTTGGGTTAGTTTCAACTTACTTTAATAATTTTAATCTGTTACGATATGTTTTAGCCCTTTTGGTGCTTTTGGTTACTTTTGGTTAGTCGTTCAATCGACTTTCGGTTAATTTCAGTTAGTTTTAATTTATTTAAATCATATGAACCGGTTCCGATACGTTATAACCAATTTTAAAGTTTTTGATTACTTTCGGTTAGTCGCCAAAATTCGGCTAATTTGGGTTAATTTTAACTTACTTTCGTTCAATCAACTTTCGGTTAATTTCAGGTAGTTTTAATTTATTTTAGTCATTTGAACCGGTTCCGATACGTTATAACCAATTTTAATGTCTTTGGTTACTTGCCAATATTCGGTTAATTTGGGTTAGTTTTAATTTACTTTAACATTTTTAATGTGTTCCGATACGTTTTAGTCCGTTTTTGTGCTATTAGTTAATTTTTGTTTTGTCATTCAATCAACTTTCTGTTACTTTCAGTTAGTTCCAATTTATTTTAGTCATTTGAATCGGTTCCTATACGTTATAAGCAAATTTAATATTTTTGGTTAGTCGCTTAAATTCCTTTCGTTTTGGTTAGTTTTAACTTACTTTAATTTTTGTAACCTATTACGATAGGTACGTTTTAGCCTGTTTTGGAGCTTATGGTTACTTTTGGCTAGCTTTGGTTAGTCGTTCAATTAACTTTCGGTTGGTTTCAGTTAGTTCCAATTTATTTTAGTCATTTGAACCGATTCCGATACCTTATGATCAAATTTAAGTTTAAATAAACAAACTAACTAGCTGCTTAATTCTGCCGTTCTTTTCCCATTTTAACACATAAACATTAACTTATTTATATAACATATAAACAAAACAATATATACGCATAACGTCTATTTACCCAAACAACGAATATTTTTCTATTTTAATTCCTATGAAAATTTATTGCACTCCGGCCCAGGTAAGCGCGTATGATTGGCATCGAGTTTCAACTGCGTGGTGTCCTCCCTTCCCTGAGCTTCACGGAGAAAATTTGATTCCGTACCCCACTAAAC
>MU195581.1:304-15275 GCA_016904865.1 Pissodes strobi
TACCGATTGATCAAATCTAACTTTAGATTTTTCTTTTTGAGTTTCAGTCTTTTGTCTCGCTTGTTTGACGTATGCCCGAATAAAAGTTCGAATGGTGCAAAACCATGAGTTTTGTTTTTTGTGTTATTGTAACGGATAACGGCATACGGCAGAACGTTAAAAGGGTGTTCGTCTGCATTTTCAACCAGGTTTGCGCGAATCATTTCCGAAAGAGTCGCGTGAAATCTTTCTACTGACCCGTTGGATTGTGGGTGGCTGACGCTTGAGAATGATAGCTTTATATCAAATAGAAAACAAAGATCTTTCATGAGTATGTTTTTGAATTCGTGTCCATAGTCGCAATGGATCCTTAGCGGGGTACCATAATGTTGAAAGAATACTAAGAGAGTGTTCACAATTGATTTAGCTGTTTTATCTGCCAGAGGGTAGGCTTGGGTAAATTTAGTTAGTTCGTCTCTTATTGTAAGCGCATGGTTTCTGGTAGGGTATTCGAAGACATCGATATTGTTTCTTTCGAACGGTGTTCTTGGAGTTTCCGTGATGACTAGTGGTCTACTGAGTTTTTCCGACATATTTTGACCTTTTGGCATATCTCACAACTTTTTATTAGCTTTTCCACGTCTTTAATAAGGTTTGGCCAGTTATGCTTTTGTTTTATTCGTCTGACTGTTTCGTTGATTCCTCTATGTAGGTTCGTCTTTCCGTGGTGATAATGGTCCAGGATTTGAGGAATTTCATCCTCTGCTGGTGTCTTGACTAGATCTTGGCAGATTATGAATTTCACGTCTTTGTCAGCTAATATGTAAGACAATAATTTCAAATTGTTTTCTACACAGCATGTCTGGGAAGCCTCAAATTCATTTTGTGCTTTGAACAGGATGTGGAAAAGGTGTTGACCTACAATCTCTGGATCAAATGGAATCGGAATGATGAAATATCTTCGTCAATATTGGGTGTATCTGTTTCTTCGTTGTCACTCTCCACTTGTTCTTCGTTGGATGCAAAAATTCGAATTTTAGTTTGAAGTTTTGCACATTCCTGGAAATGATTATTTATTTTGCCAGGTTTATGTTCTCTCTTGTAGTTGTATTCTTCCAATTTCAAGCGCCATCTTGCTAGTCAGCTACCTGGGTCTTTAATTGAAAAGAGCCATGTTAGGGGTCTATGATCCGTGATAAGGGTGAATTTTCTCCCGAAAATATGCGGACGGAAATGCTTGGCAGCCCAGACAATAGCAAGAAGTTCTCGTTCTATTGTAGAATATTTAGTTTCGGCGCTGCAAAGTGTCCTGGAAGCAAAAGCTATAGGGAGGTCTTTCCCTACGGGCACAGTTTATACCGTACCCGAATCAGTTAAACAACTCGCCACGTGTTTTGAAGCCAAGCGCTTCAACCAATAGGAGAGCTGGGAGTTCTTATCTTGCGCCTGCGCTCAATGAGTGAACGCTGCCTTTATAAATAAAACATCGGTTCGGCATATATGTATGTCTCTTTTCAATAAGATACCGCCTATAAGGAGAAAGATATAGAGATAGTATTGGTGAGAATTAACCGTAAAACGAGGCACGCAACAGGCTTGTATTGTGCTTGTATTCAGATGAACTCTTGATTATTGATTTTCTGCGCGGCGACAGGAAAAGTATGTTGATTGAAAAGGAACCGAAATGCAAAAACTACCATCTTGTTTGTTCGAGAGTCGGCTTTGTTTGTGTGCTTTTTGTGGACTGATTTTGCGAATTTTGTGTATTAAATCCTTAGACTTAGTTATATGCCTATGATTAGATCCTAGTTCGACTCTGTCCACGGCCCAGCTGGCCGTATAATTCTGACATTTCCAACTAATAATGCGCATGCTGGAAATATGAGAATCCATGAAAAAATAAAATTTGGCTTCACTAACATCAAAGGTGCCGGCTCAGAGTTTTATAACTGATTCGGTATAAACTGTGCTACGGGATCTTGAGAAAGGACGGCACCGATTGCGAACGCACTGATGTCAGTTGTGAGGAGAAATGGTTCCTCGAAATTGGGATAAATCAAAATGGGATCGGATATTAACGCTTGTTTAAGCGTGTCGAATGCAGTTTTAGAGTCAGAATTGAAATTAAAGTCAACATCCTTTTGAAGTAGTCTTGTTAACGGCTTGGACATTTTAGCGAAATTAGGAATAAATCGACGGTAATAACCTACAAGTCCAAGGAAAGACTTAATCTCCTTCTGGGATTTAGGTTCTGGAAATTGTCGAATAGAGTCTACTTTAGCTGGATTTGGCTTAACACCATCTTTGGTGACAAGATGTCCGAGGTAAGCCACTTCTTTGCGGAGAAATTCGCATTTGTCCGGCTGGATTTCTAGGTTTGCTTTACGAAGACGTTTAAAGACTTCTATAAGACGATCTAAATGTTCATTTATGGTGGGAGAATGGATGATTATATCATCCATATAGACTAGGCAACGTTCGTTTTGAATACCTAACAGGATGTTGTCCATGACACGCTGGAAGGTGGACGGGGCATTCTTTAAACCAAACGGCATACGAACAAATTCGTAATGACCGTTCTCAACCGAAAATGCGGTTCTTGGAATCAATAGGGTTAATTTCAATTTGGTGGAGACCTGATGCCAAATCTAGGGTGGTGAAATATTGGCATTTGCCAAGTTGGTCTAGAAGATCAGAGATATTGGGCAAAGAGTATTTGTCGTCTACGGATAGTTCGTTGAGTTTCCTGTAGTCTATAACAACGCGCCATTTCTGTCTGCCGGAGGCATCAAGTTTTTTTGGGAATGATTCAACTGGGCATGACCAGCGTGATACTGAAGGGCGTATAATTCCTTGATAACAGGAATATTTTTCCAATTTGTGTCTTCACCTCTTCCTTATGCACTTGTATATATACCATATATACTTATATGATTTTGTGAATATGGGTCTGGCATTATTTGTTTCAATAGTGTGTTTTATTTCGTTGGTAAATGTGAGTTTGTCTCCTTCTATATAGAATATGTCTTCATAATCTAAGCAGAGTTGGATTATAGCTTGTTTTTCGTCTAAGTTTAAATGGTCCGTTCTTAATTCGTTTTGAATTAATTGTATTCTGTCAATTGGTTCCGTGTTTTCTTCGCGATTATTTAAATGTAGAATGGGTTCTGAGTTTTCTAAAGGTTCTATCAGCAAGTCGGAAAAGTCAACGGTTTTTGGGATTACGATTGCGTTAATGACTCTCCGTTCTCATTTACTTTGACTAAGGCGTGCGGAGGTCTAACTTTATCTTTTTCTTGTGCAAATAGTATAGCATCGATATTAGATAGATTGCATTTAAATTTAAAAATTTGTTCTACACGACCTTCGATTAGAACTTTGCTAATAATGTTATTTTTATTATTTTGAGGATTATTATTGAATTTAGCATCGACTTTATGCAAAGAAATTGTTTTAAAATGTGTTATCAGTTCTTTAGATTTTAAGTTAATTATGCATTGGTAGTGTTCCGAAAAGTCTAAGCCTAAAATTCCATCGAATTCTATATCTAAGTTATAAATAAAAACTTTGTGAGGATCGCTTTTATTAAAGGGCACAAGGGTGGATTTTGTTATATGGAGTTTTTGATTAGTAATTCCCTGAATGGTCACGTTTTCAGGAATTCTTTGATGACATTTTTGGGCGATATTTTCTTTAAAATTAGATATGCCAGCTCCAGTGTCAATAAGAAGTTTGAATTGATTAGATGCGTCGATGATATAATATAAATTCTTTGGAAAATTCAGGTTGGGGTTCATATCGTCCAGGTTGAGGGTCTGGATTTGGGTTTGAATTTCCTCTAATGAATCCGTTGCTGGAGATACATTGTTCGGAGGGTGGTTTTGGTTTGGAAGCACCAGAAAATTTTGATAGTCGTTGCTATCGAAAGCAGTTGCGGATTGATCGTAGATATTTTGATCGTTTAGATCATAATACTCTGAGTTGTTATGATTATTGTCGTTATAGTAAGGGGTGTCATCGAATTGATATGATTCCTGTTCATAAACTTGTGAGTCATATTTCATATGGTGAGTTCGATGTTGGTTAGAATGAAAACTGGGGTTTCTCTGGATTACTAAGGGGCGAAATTGAGATTGATTTTGTTGGGAATAGTACGGGGTCTTTGTTGATTTTGAGATGAGCGTTGAGAGTTATTTAATAATTGATTTGGATTAAAACCTTGTCTCTGGAAGGTTGGTGGGTTATTTTGATATTGATTAGAGCGTTGCATTTGTTGGGATCAGCATTCATTTGCCATATGTCCCAAACGTCCACAGGAATCACTTTGGGGGTTGAACTGGGGGTCTTTTAATTTGAGAAACTGGTTTAATATCTACTGACTTTCCCACTTTTTGAGTTTCGAAGTAGGAAAGTTGGAGTTCGCCTCTAATTCTGACATGGGCATCGATAAGGTCTCTGGGATTTCCAGCTCGAATTATCTGTACAAGTCGCGGTTCTAAACCATTGATTTATATAGGAGTGGATAAGCAATAGCCGCCTTTTGCACTATTCAAAAGTGGCAACCTATGGGCGAAAAAACGGACTTCTGCGCATGACAAAATCGACGCAAAATCGTAAAACATAAACAAAGGAGATTCCGTTTCGTCATGCGCACTAAAACACTTGCCGTCTCAACAGGCGTCGATCAGGACCGAACTTGGCTTTTGTCTTTGACGTGTTTTCGTTTTGACGGCGCGGCGTTTTGTGTTGATAATTCGAATACTTTACTTTTTATTGACTTTCTTTGGACCTATTGTTTGCAGTTGCTTAATTAGTTTTAGTTTAGTGGTTCACGTTTGTGCTTTGTGCGTATCCTATTTTGATTTTCGTTTTAACTGAACAATACGCACATAAACAATGGGTGATGCTACCAAAATGGAATCTCGAATGTGTATGGATGTGCTTTGTAGCTGGCAAAATACCCGGGATTTCCTATTTTAAGTAAGTATAATTATTATAAGTATTACTTACACCTTATTTTTTGTTTCACTATGCTAATCGGCTCGTTTCACAATCGGCAAGACCACTCTACCGAATATTTGGTGAAATAATTACTTTCGTTCATAATCACAAGACTACGAGTTCAAATTTTGGAGTCCGGGCCTGCCTAATGACCTTTCCACTGCAGCAGATGGCGCCCACTAATTCTCTATTGCGCAAGGCAAAATAGGAGTCGTTTTGTTTACATTTCGCGGTCGTAAATTTGCCATGTTTTGTCTATTTATTGCATATCCACTCCTATACAAATCAATGTTCTAAACCTGTTAGAAGGGTGTTAAAGGCCATTGTATCGATTAAGCTACATTGGGCTAATTTTTGATCGTTTGTCAGGTTAACGGATTTTTGAATGCTAGAGTGCATTTTTGCATTTAGAACTTGTAAACGGTTGAAGAAAGTAAGAGGAGATTCGCCTGCCCTTTGTTTTAGCCGTTAAAGGTCTTGTATAAGAGAGGAAAGGTCTCGTGAATCTCCAAAATGTAATGAGAGAAGTTGCTTAATTTCCATATAAGAAGGTAGATTTCTAGAGGTAATAAGTTGTGCGGTTCTGCCTCTCAATTTGTTTTTAATGTAAATCACTAATAAACGCTTTTGGTCACCTATGGCCATATCATTTGCACAGTCACAGGCATTAAGAAATGTACCTAACGAGATCTGATCTCCTTCGAATTCTGGTATTATTGAAAAAATTTCTGAAAGTCTATAAGGTTCAATTTCTACTTCCGTGTTAGCGGTAGTTTGTGAACGTGTTTTAGGCATTTTGCTTTATAATTGATAATGTAATTATATAGAATATTTCAAAAATAAAGTAGGTGGAAAAATGAGCTATGCAAATAAAATATGCGTAAAAATAGGATATACGAATTAAAATATGCGTGAGAATAATAGATATACGACCAGTGGTATCAGCAAATCACAAAATATTCAAAATACAAAATAATAAACGAGATGATTCGATATTACTTACACACTCACTTGCTGGTACATGAGTTGTCTTGTTCTCGTCGGATCTGCAACCAGAGGTTTCACTAGGTGTTCCTTCCGTTGCTATCTTGGAGTTAGGAAGCCTCGGGTAGTTCTGGAGTTTCTTGGTTCTTTTTTCGTTAAGGCGTTGTTTGATCTCCTTTACTCAAACAACGGTTAAGGGATTAGAATCCGCCGTCGACAGTTGGGCTGTTCCCTGTTCTGTAGACGTTTACGAATCCTACAGGGATTGCGCCAATTGTTGAATCTACAAAACTTGGTTTCACTTTTTAAAAAACACTTTTCTTTAAAAGAACTTATTACTTTACTTTATTTCAAAAAATAAAATTAAGTACTAAACTTATTACGTCTTAAATCTAACGGTTCACAATTCTAATTTAATACTAACTAAATAAAGCGTCCTTTTTCCTATTTATATATTATATTTTGCAGTGTCATCATAGTTCACACAGTTTGCATAAATGCTCACATGCAAATCACATGCTTTAAAATATCCATTTGCAATATCAGCATAATACACGGGTTTTGCTACACTTGCTGATGTTGCAGTCCTGGAAATATCGGGTCAAGTTTCCGCATTCTTCCTCTAAAACCAATTATTAAATTTATTTTCATTTTTTTTTGCGTGATATGAATGCAACTTCATATAGCTACCAGAATACGTTGGTTTGATGTACCAATCTAGTTATATGATATTGTTTTCAGTTCTCTGAACTTTCGTATCTAGAAATGGTACAGTATTGTCTTTTTCTGTTTGTATTGTAAATTGAATGTGGTGGTCATAACTGTTGAAAACATCTAAAATGTCTTGTGTTTTGTTTTTGGGGAACCATAATAATTATGATATCATCCACAAGGGTTTTTGGAATTCGAGTTTTGGGATGCATTCGTCTAGTAGATCATCCATTAGGTATTGAGATGCAATGGGAGAGATTGTTGCTCCAATTGGGATACCGGAAATTTGTTTGTAGTATTTATTATCAAATTTGCAATAAGTTGAATCAAAGATGAACTCTACAATTGATACTGTTTTTAATTAAACTGTAAGGTATGTTGCTGTACAGAAATACAACACCAGGCTTATACCCACATAATCTACAGGTATCTGTCTATTGTTAACAAAATTGGTGAAGGTGAAACTATCATAAGTATTGTAATCATTGTTTTTATTGTACGCTCTAGTTAGTATATCTGTTACAAAAGCTGACAGCCGACTATTTGGTGAATTTATTGATGAGATAATGGATCTTAATGGCACTGTATCTTTATGAATTTTAGGTAAACCGAAAAATTTTGGTTATACATGGTTACAAATAGTGAGCTGTTTGGCTTGTTCTAAGGTTAAGATTATTTTGTTTTTTAATTTACTTACAATTTTATTAGCTTTTTGTTGCAGGTCAGATTTAGAGTCTCTGTTGAGAAGTTTATAATATGTGTTATCATTTAATATTTCTAGAGATTTATTTACCTACTTATCTTTTGTTATTATTACTGTTGTGTTCCCTTGTGATTAGTAGGTCAGGATGTGCTTTAATTTTTTTTTAATAAATGCCTTAGGTAATCGTTGTGAACTAGTTGATTGATAAAATTTGTTAAAGCATTTGTTACTTTCGATCTTATGACATTTCTACCATTTGCAGGATACATATTTAGTATGTTTTCCACATCTGCTAGCAGTTTTTTAATGCCAATATCTTGTTGATTTGGTTTAATACTGAAGTTGTGATCAAGAGACAAAAATTGTTTGATATCATTTGGTATGTCACATCCAGAAAGGTCTTTTATCCAGTTTTCTTTAGTGTTTAATATGTTATTATGTTGTATAGTTGTTAAATTGTTAAGTTTTTTACGGTCGCAGACGCGTTTTACCGCTAACAACAGCCACACCGATTTGAACCCATTTTAACCTTTTAAAATGACTCAAAGGGTTTGCAAAAAATATGTATGTGTTAGTGTGATTTGGAAAAGCCTGGTCACGTTCCACAGACTCCTCTTCTCATTGGCTGGTCATCCAAGACACATCAAAGTTAGATAGGATTTCTCGCATAAAATACATTTGATGCGTCATCCACACCTTTGTGACCGGTGACATATTTTCAGACAGCGGAAGCAAGTCTTTTAACTAAACAAAATCTTTCGCTTTTGCTCCGTGGATATTTTATTACCCTTAAAGCGAGCCACCGCAAAAAATACTTTGGCAAAAGCTACCGGTTGTTATGTATAGCATTTCGTGTAGCTGCAGCTGACTATCAATCTTACCCTAGAGCGTAGCAGTATTAAATTTCTCTTTAGAAGTCGCACTACCTAAAATTAACTCAAACAGCTCTCTGATGTACACTTCAATCTGCATATCTTTGTTGCCAAATCTACTAGAATGCTGTCATCAATTTTATCATAATTATCGCAAATTGAAGCAAAAAATTCTACAAGCATCGCGCTTACTTCCAGCAACTGTAGCCTGCACCAAATACTCGATTTTATCATGGTTATCAATATCAGAGTCATCATGGATTTTCTGCAACTGGTCTCAAAAAGACAATCACCCCTGAATACTATTACCACAGTATAAGCATTCATTAATTCTACCATGCTATTACTATCATACGGTTTCAATTTAATGCGAGGTAATTTAAATTTTCGCTTTCCGCCAAGTTGGCATGTGGAGGCATGCAAAATGCGCACTTGACTGCGGACGCTCGCTCTGCTCAACTGAATCAGCTCATTCAGCATTGGTTTCCTCGTATAGCTTCCCGTGCCTCAGTATGAGTCCAATAAACCGCTTATTATAATATGTGTCACAACTGTCCACCTCGGTAGAAAGTTGAAAAGCGTCGCGGAGGAGGCGTGGCGCTTTTCAACAAACCTTCGAAAATGGTACTATCTCAAACCATTAAATTCTCATGTTTCGCCTCATAGTCTCCCGACAAAGTCGAACAGCGCATCATTCTCTTCAGAACGGCCGAGCTGTAATAAACTGACAAGTTAATTCGCCGTCTTCGAAAAAGAATAAAGATATACTTTTCGGTACTTTTTCTGTGGTTCTAGATAGAGCTTCAGCCATTGCAAACACGTCTTTTCCTACATCGATTTGCTGCTGTAAAACCGTCCTGTCACAGTCGCTACAATGTGAGTGCTAGATAAAACTACCCGTTTTAAGTGCTTTGTCCACTAATAAGCGGTTTCCAGAGCAAATTTTAAACTAAAACCAAGGTCACGTCATAAAAAATGTCAAAGCATAGAAAAATGTCATGGCATGGAGTTGTCGCACTTTCGCAGAATTAGAAGAAAATATTTAATGTCTCGGGAAAGGCTCTAGCTAGGAAAATTATTGTGGAGAAAAGAAGGTCGACTACCTTTTTCATGACTTAATCACTCATCTCCACTCTATATATATGTTCTACAGAAAGAGGAAACTATACTCTAATGTACAAATATCCAATTTACGAAGGTCTTAATATATATGTAATAAATAAACTCACTTCCTCCTTATTTGTTTTATTAATATAATATACATATAATCAAATAAGCTAACGTGCATAAAATAGTATCATTTCGACATCAAAATAGCAATCGAAAAGTTTCTATTAGGTAATGATTTTACAAAAATAAATGAACACGGTAATCTAAAGCTTAGACTACTCTATCTTTTAGCCATATGTAAACAATAATTTTACTATCTGTGGCTGACATTATAATGCATTATAATTATTACACTATACTTGACCAATGGCTCAAAAAAATTATCAAGGCAATAAAGCAACTGCGCTCAAGAACTATATGAATATAGGATGAAATAGTGGGCTTTTTTTTGGCATTTATGCTATATTCTGCCACACCAACTTGGTTTTGTAATGGATGATTAAAACATATTATATAATAATAATGCACGAGGTGAAATTGATAGTATTTATGGTAAAAGGTTCAAATCATGACCGTGTGAAAACATTAAATTCATCCCAAATATAAATTTATGAAAAGTACATACTTATAAAAAAATAAGAACAAATATACGAGTCCGTTTAATAATGTGTTACAGACACGCACATTGGTAATTGTTTAATTTAAGGAACTATAACCTGGAGATTCCCACGACGCACTGATCTTCTCTATGGTCGCTCTTTGAACCGGGCTAATTATGCTAATTACACTATGGAATGCTAATAGTTGATTGATATCCAAAATTTAGACAATATGATGTGCAACAGATAGAAGCTTATTAATAAGAGAAGGGAATAATAGTTGTAATTAAGATGAAATTAGGCATCAAAATATTCACTTTATAGGAAAGTGAAAATCTTACGTTTCTATCTTGAACTGTTTTCATTTAATAACCTCCTAAAGGCAAAACGGCTATTTTCAATTATTAATATTCTAAGAACGGTTGAACGTAAGTTTACTTGTGAGACATCAAATAACTTGTATTTTTAAGAAGAGTCGAAATATTACAAAATATACGGGGTGTTCCATTTAAAATATATAACTTTTTTTGAAACACCCTGTATATGTCAAATAATTATCAAAAAAACGACAACTAAAAATTAATATCCACGGGTCCGCGCGTTTTTTTAACAAATTTTTAAATGGATTTATTCCATTAAAAGTCCTCACCCTGTATATTCCTGTTTTATCAAATTAAGCAATGTATATTTCAAATAAAATAAATAATTAAAAGATCAATCGACTTACCTGTAAGGAAGATCGATCGGAATTATCCGAGCATCTTCGCCGTCCCTCATTACACTTTGTAGTATACAACTTTTTCCCAATCGGTACAATTTTTAAAGAAGTTATCTAAAAACATGGTGATTCAGCCGACCCTGGCTAGCCGCTCGAGCTTATCGCCTTGATGCCTCATTACAATTTTGGTTCGTGAGATTTTTGATTACATTGCATTTGGGGTGAAAGGGAGAAGGTAAAGACTGGGTGGGTTTGTAATGAGGGACGGCGAAGATGCTCGGATAATTCCGATCGATCTTCCTTACAGGTAAGTCGATTGATCTTTTAATTATCCTTCGCATCTTCGCCGTCCCTCATTACACTTTGTAGATGTTTAAAGTATTTGCGATGTAATCTACATTAACTGAAAATTGCGATATATCTGTAGTCCTAGATTTGTAAGGCCTTTTTATAAACTAAAATTCAAATTTATAACCATTAGATTTAATAACACACATATGAAGGTACATATATCATGTTTAACGCTTAACTGATATTAACCTTTAACTTATTTTTAATACTATACCAATATTCTTATGTAATATGATAACAAGTTGGTAAGTAAGTTATAATTGTAGCTCCATATTTATATGATTCTTTAGAAATTATGGTTCAGTAAACAAGATGCAAATCCAGTGGGATTACCCACGCCAAGTTTGTTATAGAATTTTTAGAATACTTTTGATTTTTCTGTCGAGCCAGCTGTCTTCTGAATGGTTTGTAATGTAACTCCAATTCTTTGAGCTGCTGAAGTTGCCCCGTGTCGCGTGCTATGTGCCCCAAAGACTTCCGTGTTTATACTGCTGGCTCTTAGTATTAACTTGACCCATCTGCTAATGGTTTGACTGCTGTCTGGGTGATAAGGCTTTTTGTGAGTGAGTATTACATTTTCTTTGGTTTTGCTACTTGTGGTATCGATTGCATCTGCAAATACAACGATCTATTAGCATATTTACAGTATCTCTGAATGCCATAATTTCTGTTCTTGAACAGAAAAAAATAGGTATGTTCACTAGCTGCAACTGCAATTGCAGACAGTGGAGGGTACGATCGATTGTATCTGGTAATACAACGAACTATTCACCTTTTATTGACTGGTAGCAGCCTTTTTTCTTTTGTGCGTTCTATGTAAGTCTCTAATAGTGTGGCTATACATAGTTCAGGTTGATTGGTAAAATAAGATAATATCAAATTAGGTTGAAGCCTGTTTAAGCCACCTGCTTTTATTTTATCCGGGAATCTGATTTCAATTATGTATTCATATTTAAAAATATTGTCTATTTTTACTTTTCGGTTGTCAGTGTGCCGGTGTGCCGTTATTAGTATTAAGAGTGTTACTAGCTTTAAAGTTAGATTTGTAGATTTAAGGATTCGCGAAGGTACATGCTCTTTAAGCGCTGTGGAACTGGGTAGGAATCCCAAGTAAGTAATTGAGTACTTTGGATTTGGGGGTCTTATGTTAAATGTTCCATTGAGAATCCCTTTTATAACCGCTTCGTCTTTTGTTTAATATTCAATATTGGAGAAAGTGCAGATTTGTGTGAGTTCATGGTAGAGTAGGATGACTCCGAAGACAATTGAATGTTTAGGAGCTCAATAAGTTTACGGTTTTGGTATATATTTGTTGGTGCTTACAAAACCACAAATTCCCCTATTTATTGTAAGTATTTCCGTATTGTTTGAGGGCGCTATCTGTCAATGAATAAATAACACTTTTATCGCTTCATTAGGTACGCTTTGTTATAGAAAGGCTCTCCTGATAATGAGGAAGTTTCGTAATTTTTTAATTTTTTTTTTTTTTTTATTATTATTGCTGATTTTGATAGCCCATGAAAAATAAGTGAACACGTGTTTTTCTTTTTTCCATAAGCCAAAAAATGAGGCAGATACAACGCCGTGAGATGTGCTTATGACGTCATAATACACATAAATTGTTACGTCACACCATGCATAGTATATCCATATATACAAAACTAAAAACTGGTATAGCTCTTGTAATATTCATCTTAGTGGAAATAAAAAACAAGTATCGATTTCTTTTTCACTGTTCTATAGTTTGCAATAAAAAATAATCAGTTTAATTTCTCAGGAGACTTCCTAATTTCCCTACAGCCAGGGACATTTTCTTCCACAATGGTTGTTTCTCTCTGCAAGGAGATGTGAGTAGGTATTTTTCAGGGTAAAAGATAATAGACTGTTCTGCCAGTAGGTCCCTTTTCTCTTGTATAAACCCGAAAAATGAGCATTGTTGCGCGGGAATAACTACGCTTTTTTCAGAATTTATATAAAACCTAAATCTTGTAATGTTTGTGTAATTTTATTTATACTTTTAAGCTCTCTTTTGAATTACCAATAACTAGCAAATCGACTAAGTAGAGTACAGTTTTTATACCCTTTAATTTTACATATCTCGCAACTGGTTTCAGTTTTGTGAAAAGATATGGAGCTGTACATAAACCAAATGAAACACAATTAAATTGGTATAATACGTTGCAAGAAACGAATCTTAACAACTTTTTTGACTACTGTGCATAGGGATAAGGAAATATGCATCTTTAAGATCAGTTTTCCCCAAGAATGCGTATTTTGAAATTAAATTTTTTGCCGTCCTATGTAGTCTTCTATTTTGCTAACCGGAGTGGTGTCCTATTGAAAGACATTTTATAATCCTGTACCCACTCTATTATTGAACTGTTTACCTTTAATTTCTGTCAATTTTGAACGTATAATTGTAGTTCAGACGGTTGGCTAATTAAATTATTGAAAGTGAGGGCTAAGGCACTAATCCCACGGACCATAGTTGTTTCTGTAATTGATACAGTAGTTGTCTTGGCAGGATTTAGTACCCGCTTTGAGATTTAATTTTGATGGTCTGAGGACATTACAGTTGGCAGCTGGTGGATACTTCTCTATCATACTGTTTGTTTTTTTTTTTTTTTTATCTTTTAGTCCTTTTAATAAGTGATTATACCATCTAAAAACTATCTATCTGAGTATGTAGTTCTGGCCTCGCAGGTATGATTTCCTCGTTTTTTTTTTTTGTCTATTAACAAAGCGTGGTCTGTACTTTGTTCTGGGCCATCGGGTGCTTCTGATGATGGTAAGTCTTGATGTCTTGATTCGGATAAGTTTTTTCCTCCGCTAGCGTGAGAGGATCTTCTAATGCATCTGCAAATGCAAAAGATTTTCCTTGGTTTGCTACTTATTATATCGATTGCATCTGCAAATGCAACGATCTATTAGCCTAGTTACAGCATCTGCAAATGCTGCAATTTCTGTTTTTGAACAGAAAAATAGGTTCATGAATATGTTCACTACCTGCAACTGCAATTGCAGATAGTGGGTACGATCGATTGTATCTGCTAATACAACCAACTATTCACCTTTTTGCTTGCTGCTTAACCCTGGTTATGCCTTCGTCTGCATCTGCAAATGCAACGATTTTTTAGCATATTTACAGTATCTGCAAATACTGTAATTTCTGTTTTGAACAGAAACCAAGAGTGTAATAATTCGCTACCTCCAATGCGATGATTTTATGCAAGAGGGTTGCAACAGTATGGTAGTTATTTGTTTTTGGTGATTATTTGTGTTTGTATCTGCAAATACATAGCACTATACCGTTTTATTTTTGTCAATACATATATCCTTTACATCGGCAAATGTAGGGATATAGTGTGCCTCTAACCACTCCAACATAATACACCTACTGACGTGGAGGCTGTTGGGACCCTTCACATCTGCATGTGAAGGCCAATTTTAGTTAAAGTTATTCGCATCTGCAAATGCGAATTTGTAAAAAGGTATTGATATTATTTATTAACATCTCCTGCAAGCAATGTTTACTCCAATTTTTTCCCTCGCCGATGGGCTCATATCAACACGAATTGTTTAAAACTAATGCGTTCCGATATACATCGCTTCCACAAAGCCGAACGATAACATTCCGATAAATTTATGACGAGCGGCTAAATCCCGAGTTGCAATCCAAAATACTGCGCGCGATGCGACACGAATCCATGTCTACGTCCTTGCAAAATTTCTATTAATTTACCTTTTTCCCTTCATTTTGGGTTACTCTGGGTTAGCCTTGGGTTAGTTTTGGTTAGCACTTGGTTAGTTCTTGTTGATTGATCCCCCGTTGCGAGCAAAGCGAACGGAGGGGCATGCAAATCTATAATAATACCCAACTTGGGTTTTAGTCGCTCCTAAATTATGAGTCAGCTTGCCTTTGTGGCTAGTTTTTAACGGTTAA
>JAEQML010072855.1:0-15275 GCA_016904865.1 Pissodes strobi
AACATGGTCGGGTAGATATTTAAATTACTTTTCACAACATTCAAAATCCCAAAAAAATCGGTCATTATAGGTCCAGCAGATAGAGCCATAAAATTAAGCGACCCCCCTTTTCAAAATAAATTCATAAACAAAGCAAAAAACACTCTTGTAAAAACAGTTATCCGATAATATTAATAAACTCTATTTTTAAGTCACGATCACGACAAAATACAAATAATCCGAATACTAACAATACCAAAAAAAATGCAAACAAATACTTGTCGATACCTTACATATGTGATCTTTTCGAGAATATTCAAAATTATTTTAAGCAAACGATATATGAACAGGTTAAAATGAAGACAAGGTATGAAAAGGAGGTATGGAAAATAAAATGGTTTTCAACTTAACGTATTTTCTGTGAATATTTGATTTTGTATGCAAACAAAGGTTATAAATGTACTACTAATAGCATGCCTTATTTTTTACATGTATCCCTTAACTACGGAGGTGCCGTCTGAGAGGCGGTGTGAAAACGAAATACCTTCATTTGTCAAAAACAGTAACGTCCACAAGGCCGTTACCTCATGTATTCCTGTCGGGTTTGGTGGTTGACCAGTACAAAAAATATCAGATATCTAAGACTTGAAACAGGTCAGTTCCTTAGAGATCTTCTCGCGATGCAGTTTGATAGACGGCACGTCCGGGTATACGTAATAAAATCGGTCTGAAAATTTTCGCACAAATCATCAAAACCAGTTCGCTTTAGTGATGTAAACTATGAAGAAACACTTCAAAAGTGGTATACGAAGCAGACGGTGATGCTGCTAGTGATATTGACAATGTTCTTGACCAGGATTGCGAGAATTCTGATTATAGTACCTCAGACCAATCAGCGGACAGTAGTGATGAAAGAGAGGATGACGAGTCACTAATAAAACGATATATATTAGAAAAAAATATATGTCCATTATTATTTCCAAGAAAGAAAAACCGCGTGACAAGATATTTGTGCTTCAAATGCAAAACGCCGGTCGGTATGTTTATAGTGTATGAGGCAGGCCGGCGCCGGCGTGAACTGCACTGCTGAAATATTTTAGTTTTAAGTATTTGTTGTGCATTATTTCTTCCCAGTTTTTTCACTGCTTTTTTTAAAGTGTTTTATGTAATAAATACTATCAAATTATAGCATTACACTTTTTTCATTTTAACCGCCCTCGAGTTGAAGCATACCCAAAAGAACTGGCTTTGTGATTATAAAATTGGTACGTGTTCTAAGAAACTATTTATTAAAGTACTTCCTAAAACTTAAAAGATTATCTAGAAGTACCAGTTACAAAATTATTAGGACTTTATGCCGCAATACCTGCAGTAGTCTGCCAGACGGCATGTCCGGGTTTATGCTCCGAACATCGCACCTCCGTAGTTAAGGGATAAAGTACACTATGGCAATCGTAACTAAGTAGACAAAACTTTACCAATCATACCGATTGAACAAAGCCACACACATTGTACTGAGTTGGCAAATCTCAACCACTTTACTAAGGTGAACAAACCCTAGCAAAACGGACCAACCAGCAAGACGTCCTGGGCTGAGTAGGGATAGCGACGATTGGATGAAACAGTGAAAAGTGAAAGTTTTATTATAAAGATCAGTAAGAAGTGTAAAAATATATATTTTTGCATAGATATGATGTGTTATTAAGAGGTGGGGCGGCATATGTCATGTAGCATCCCCAGCAACATAAATCACACAGTAATACCCGAGTATAACAAACCAACGAGTAGCGACATAAAGCGTCGGCACCTTTGATGTTCAAGGGACCGATTCCGGCAGAGCCGATGACAGTTGGACACCATATTTGTAAACTGCTCAAACTCTCAAACCATGAAGTGGCTCGAAAGGAAGCGACTCTGTGACTACACTATAAAAAACTTGAAGTGGAAAATTGCTCGTTTCATATTTGAATCTGACTCAGTAAAATTTAAAGCTTTTCTATAATTAGTGGTTTTCCAACTTGTTGTCACCCTTGTCGATAATAATTTCTGAAAGCTGTCATCATAAAAATATATATTACTTATATTTCTTCTACGATTTGTTGATAAAGGAATCTCAATATTTTCTTGGAATTTTATTTAAATAATTACCTTCCTTTAGTGAGGGTGCGTTGGGAGAAATAAACCCACGTATTTCATGATTTCATTTATCATGTTAATAAGTTGCTGTGTCAATTTTTAACCTAAATAAAGCACGTTGAGCATACACGCGCCTGGTTTGGAAGTTATTGAAGAGGTGTAGCAGAGGTAGAGAAAGATATATTGTACAACGCTTTCAGCGGTTCTCAAATAGACATTTCTTATTATACTAGTTTCAGCAACTTCTTGTTAATATTAATAGTACTCCATTTCTTTAAATTTCGATGTTATATTTACAAAAGTATTGGGTAAATATTTTGAACCTTTGAGACGTGGAGGAAAATTAAAACTTGCAACAGCACAAACAAAAAGTCTTTATTAATTAACTGTTATCAGTACGCTGAGGAGTTGTAAGTTAGGAGTATTTACTTACCCCATTTATCTTAAGGGATTTTAACCCTTACACCGACTCTTATGAAGGCAATGTTGTTAAATTATTAATTTGAATAAAAGACAACAATTTTCACTAGTCTAACAATGTTTATTAATCAAAGGTTATTGAAAGTAAATTTGCGGCGTAGATTTCGGCAGAAATGGAACTAAAAATGTTTAATAAACAAATTTAGACATACGGGTACATATCAAAAATAAAAAATTACCATATAAAGGCAATACTAAGCCATCCCAGGGAGGGATGACTGATTATGTCCTCTATAAGGAATGGCTCGAAAAAAAAACTATTACTGACTGATGGTCTAACATTAGCAGCCTCCCTTGTTTAAAAGTAAGACAGCACCGACTCTTCATTCCCGCCGACCTTGTTCGATCCTCCTCCGTGTTGGTACTCTATTTACACTTTTAACAGATATACTCTGTAAAAATCCTAGCAGAAGCATTTAAAGGGATAAAATTTGGACAGTCTTTCCAAGGATATGAACATCGGTTAACTTAACAGAATCTAGGACTCAATACTGACCACGTAATGCCAATGCTTTTAATTATTTATAGTTAAAGGTCGCTGTGCATTACATTTATTATTATATAATTATACTTACATATACTAATAAGACATAACGAATATAATAATGCTTATAATAAAATAGTGGTTGCTATCATATAAATAATACTAGCTTTAAACTTTACGGTTACAATTTACCGTTACATAACCCTATTAATAAACCATACAAAAATAAATATGAGAACAATATTACTCAAAGCAATGAGCACAAATTATCAATCCTATATCTAGATCAAATAGCTTTAAAAAATTGATAATACCCTTTTGCTTAAAGAGAACACACACAGCTCTAAGCGCTACTATTTACATACATACATACATACATAAGTTTCCATAAATCAGAGTAAATTATTATGAAATGAAAAATGCAATAATTTTTATCAACTATACATGTGATAGGATTTTCAATTTCCGAATACCTTTTTATCAGAACTATTACATTTGAGATGTCTATTATTAAATTTAAAAGAATAAAATATTTTTACTCTTATAAATAGTTTTAATACAAACAACTGGGGAAAATTTGAACAGGGATGAAGAAATTGTACTTTTTCAAATATATTCATGAGATAATTAGAATTTTTTTCGCCTGTACATATGTTCCCAAACTGCGAGTTGAAAATACTTTCTGGTGGTGATGATAAACCACCAAAAGTACCTTTGGTTGCATCAAAAGCTTTAAAATGCGACAGAAGTTTGCCTACACCAATACTAGTACATCCTCTGCTAAAAGCACAGCAAATGTCACATGAATGTACTTCCAGACACATTTTCATCAAATATCCACAGACATAATAGAAAGCATTCTGTGGTGGAATGGTTTCTTTACGGTAATTTCAATCAGGCAAGCAAATTGCTGCAGTTGATGTTTCCGACTCCTTATTAATAATTTCTACCATGTCCATGGATTTTAAACTAATGAGAAAATCATTTAAATTCTCCCTACAATTCATGTGATTTTAGTGGCAATAATTCTGCACAAATAATTTTCTAAAGGCACTTTGAAACTGTATTGATATGGGATTTATGCCATTTCCTCCCTGCTGCGTTACAGGATTTTCTAAACAATCTGGTTTTAAGATATTTATACCCACAGTTTAAAAGTGCTTGCCATAAACTGAGAATACTTCTTATTGTAATAGACCAACCTTTAATAATCCTGACCATATTTGTTTATTACAAGCTTCATTTAAAAATTCTAACTGTGAATCAGATCTGTCAAATAGATTCTTAAATTTATAAGAATTATTTAATGATAATGAGTTCAAGATATCAAAAAAATATTTAAATTTTTCTAAATTTCAATTGTTGCAAAAGCTTCATTTGGAAATGCACCCAAACTGGCAATTGAGTGGCTCAAAAGTTGAGCGGCATAACTCACTCTCATTTTTTCAAAAGTTATGGGATTAAGGTCAGAATTAGTGAGTTTGGATGCACACCTGTAGAACTGCTATTTATCACATTATTTAATAAGTGACCAAGGCGTTTTTCTACCTTGAAAGTAAAAGGTGTGCTGCCTTAAGTTAGTGCGGGTGGCCTTAATTAAATGACATGGGTCAAAAATATAGAACATATTCTCACCTCCTACCTGAAACTCTGTATTTTCAGGTGTAATTCCTAGACATTTAGTCAAATCAATAAAATTCGAGCCCATGTCACTTAATATGCCTTCCGCTTTTAAATATATATCATTTAAATTTAAAATACAATCTTCTAAAATAGTACGAAGTTTATCACCATTTGGTTGAGTGCCTACAATCGATACAAAGGATGTAGTGTTTATCCTTATCAGTCATTGTCTTCATTTTGATTTCAAGGGCATTAGATACTGATTTATTGTGTAGTCCTGGTTGACATTGTAGCTTTTCAGCATATATAGTTGGTGAAAGGTGAGGAGGTAGAACACAATTATCTATTCTTAAGTTCATTGGTTAAATATCATCCAAATTCACCCATTTTGTTTCTTCACCTTTTGAAATACTAGGACCTGAAAGTGATAATGAGAGTGAAGGTATTGTTGATACAGTATTAGCAATAAGCATAAGGCTATTTAATTGCAGTCAAACAATATCATGTTAGACCCAATAAAGTATGTGACAAATTTCAATTAGCACAACTCAGATAAAAACTGGAACTATTTATGTGACCAGTACGTACTTTCTGTTGGGTACATGACTCATAAAACCAGGTAGTGTTTCTAGTACATATTGTTTATTGAATTAATGTGATTATAGGATGAGGTGAAATATCTGAATTTTGACTACCTATCAGTGTAATTACTGTTTTGTAACTAATAAATCCAACCAATAAAATTATTATTTTTATAGAATTCAAAATGCTGTTGCTAAATTCAGTCATAATGATTAGACAAACAAAATAGCTGTAGCAGTTTGTGCCATTAGAAGCAATACTAATACTGTAATTTTTTTTATAATCAATAAATAATTGCTATAAAGATTTACCTGGAAGGTTCTTGATTTTCTTTGGTGGTTCCTGAGATGAATCTTGACTTGTCTCAAATGCCCGTAGTTGATATTGATCAAATATTGTAGGAATTGCATCAGGTACCCAGTGCTTTCTTTCCTGCAGAGGTTATCTTAGAGAAATACTTTTCCTCAAAGTGAACTTCGCATAGTCTATATGCCATCATCTGTTTAACTGGTTTACGCAGTATATCACTTCTGATAGAAGCTTCTGCCCGGACTTTGGCACTGAAAAAAAATCTCATTAGATTTATGATAACTGTAATTTATAAAACTGAAAAAAAATTACAATTTGAAATCAAAATGTAAGGTAATTTAAATTAGACATCTACACAGTTGGCAAAACTAGAGTACCTAGAGCAGAATCTCCAAATATCAAGTGTGATGTAATTATGTTTATCGAGTTTATCGATATAAACTCGTCTATGAATATCAAATTACCTATTCTTCTCTGATACATCATTTACAAAATCCTTGAAAGAATGCAATACTTTTATCTGTGAGTGAAGGCATACTGGAATATATTTTTATTTCCAGCACCCAATATATTTTTTAGCTGAAATATATTAAATTTCATATCGAATTCCAATGTCGTTGTGTTTTACAATAAAGGCCTAGAGTTCAAAATATTCCATTAGCTTTTCCTTGTAGCCAAATAACAAAATAGTCACTTCTTATTGAAACACCCTTTATATATATATGTTATATATTGTGCACAACAAATATTATGTTTAATAAAATAAAACAAAAAAAAAAACGAACAAATTAAAAGTTAACAAAAATCTTACAAGGAAATATATCTCTTAAGAGGTTGGGACATCACATAAAAGAACTAAATAATGCTGATTACTTTCGATGTTTTAGAAACAGAATCAAATATCAATTCTGCTAATTTCTTTTTTGACGATAACCTGAATTTTTGTTTACGACGATACTAATATATTTTTTTTAATTATTGGGTAAGGTAAGTTTTTTGGCAGCAAATAACTGTTCCCAACTTGATGCCTAACTATACATAATTCCCAAATAGCTCATTTTGGGGGGGACAACCTACACTGATATTTTTGTGTCTGTTATCAAAAAATCCTTAATCCTTTGTTTGTAGTAAACTCCTTTTCAGGTATGGATTATTTGTACCAACTTGAATTTTTCTAATTTCAGAATATTATCCATTAGATAGTTAGGTAATGACAGGTAAAGATAACGTAGCAGTATTGGCTCTTATAGAATGGTAGCAGACACGGATAAACAGAAGCATAATTACTCCAAAATATTTAGTATTAATCGAATTTGTTGTTCGGAAGATTTACTGGATATTAGGGTATGATTCAAACTAGGATATTACACCTGTGATTCAAACGGACTATAGATACGTTATGCTACTTATTTAACCAAGAAACTCATTACATTAAAAAAACCGAACCGCCCTTCTATTTTTCCTTTCTCGCGGAATCGAAATCGTTGGTTGGGTCCAGTTAGGTTCTCTTTTTTTTAGGTTACTATGAAAAATATCAGGTCTACTAAACATAAAACCCAGGCCTTACAACAAATAACTTCTACAAACTAATACAGGCCGGAATAATTTCGTTCGTTTACAATAGAATTATTTTGCTGGAAATTGCCCATAGACCCTTCATGTGAGAACAGCATACCAAATTTTATAGGAACATACTCTAATTAAGAGAGACTATTTTTTAAACACATTATATCGGTGCATTATTATTCTACTTTTGAAAAGTTTTGCTCAATGTAGAATGTGGAGATATATGTTGTTGGATAAAAAAGAAACTTGAAACTGAGAACAGCCTAGCAATACACACTACATGTACCGAACGTCTTTTGGAATTCAATTTCTCACTTATAAATTGCACTTTTTCACCATTAATACTCCTGTATCAATATTTATATATTCTTCAAGAGCAATTGTTTAACAACTAATTTACATTTCAATTTAAAAAAAAAACAACCATGATATTGTGGGTTAGTAGCTATGTACTTACCGGTCATAATGTTTAGAGCAAATTTGAAGAAAGATTTTCCATCTCCAGACCTAGTTGAACAGGCACGATATGCACAAGAAATTCCCGGCATGATTATACACTTATTCAGTTTTAAAATTTGGAAATTACGACACAATTAATAACTAAAACTCACTTATCGGAATTTGTAAACATTGTAACTGACGCTCTACAACAACAACAAAACAAAAGTCAGTTTGACGGATGGACACACTATTTCGAGCATGCGCAGAAAAATTTGGTCCCCCAGCTGCCGCTACTCGTTGGTTTGTTATACTCGGGTAATACGTTTGAACTTAACACTAAATCTCAACTAAAAGTTGTTATTATCTGACTACTTGTAAATTGTTATGATTAGCCTTGTGGACAATTCAGAACAACACTCAAACTGGGGTGTTCAAGTTAGAATAAAAAGCTACGTAGCAGACAAAACAGGCAGACTTTGGCCGCTAGTGCATAGGTCCTAATAGGAAATTGTCCCCTGGAAGACCAAAGTTCTCACATTCAAACCTTGGTGGTGCACAGTACCGAATAGCGACCTGCTCCTCTGTCAGGCAACTAACATCATAAAGTGAACTTCTTAAACTTAATAACGCCGTAAGGCAAAGTACTCATAAAATTATTAATTAAAAGTATACTTAAATTAACCCATTAGGTACCAACTTTTTTTGAAGACAATTGTTTTTTTGGGAATCCATTTAGTTTAAGCACCAAAAACATGAAAAAGCTTTCCAAATATATTTTTAAATTTTATTTTGAAAAATATGGGCGTTGCTATAAATAGGACGCTGGTACTTAAGGGTACATATAAATTTTGTTTTATTACCAACTTGTATTGCTTTTGAAAAAATTTTATGGTAAATAAAACAAATAAAATCATTACCCAACTTTATTTAAATAAATAAATACACATTTTAGACGAATATGATAAATGGAATATGGAAACATGATAGGTAATCTATTTGTAAACATTTATTTTTAATCATATGGTGTAAAACATCTTATGCAAAGAGTTACTTGGCATTTTATACAATATGTGATGGGTTTAGATTTACAATGTGTTCCTTGGCATCTTCTTTCCTGCTCTCGTAACTGCATAAAATTACCGTTATTGTCATACCGGTTATCATCGAATACTTTGGAACCTGATGACAAACTTGGTAGTCCCATTGTTGGTTTTACTCCAAGTTTTAGGTAGGTGACCGCAATGTTTCGCCTAAATATGCGTAAGGGCATATCTAACTTATTTATCATTTTGTAAATTATCCAATAATTCACAATGGGCATGTCCAAAAGGCGTGTAAATATCACCCTGTCCTAAGTTTGAACTTGATCTTGAAAAATGTTTTATAAACATTCACAGTTAATTATAAACAACTGGAACGTTCGACGGAAGCAATTTTAATCCTTAACATTGCAGCCATCAGCATTTGTAGAATATAAATACGCAGGCAAACACCAAATTCATCAGACTTTCCAGTCTCTCTTAACTCCGCTCAATGAGGAAGTTTCATCAAATTTTTTTATTAGTTTATTTCGATAGCCTATGAAAAATAAGTGGGCACGTGTTTTTTCTTTTTTTCATAAGTCGAAAAATGAGACAGATACAACGCCTTGAAATGTGCTTATGACGTCACAATACACATGAATTGTTACGTCACACCATGCATAGTATATCTATATAAGTATACAAAACTAAAAAACTGGCATAGCTCTCGTAATAGTCATCTTTAGTGAAAATAAAAAAATACGTATCGATTTTTGTTCACTGTTCTATAGTTTGCAATAAAAAAAAAATAGTTTAATTTCTCAGGAAACTTCTAATTAGTGGGGTGCATGCACACAGGTGCATACTCTTCGAGTTGTTCTATCCCGCAATATCTGTGAGCACCTGTGCATAGGTACAGGGTGATCAGTTCCTCACCTAACCTGGATGTACAGGGTGGCTCGAATTCGTTTCTATCTATGGGGAACTCGAAAACCGTAAGAGATACAGTATCGATCAAATTAAGGCAAAATTGCGCATTTAGGTGCCTAGCAAGTTTAGAAAGTTTTAAAATTCCGAGTATTTCCGGAGATAACCGAAAAAACCGAAATTTTGAAAATTTGTTTTATTTTTTTCCTGGGCTTATTTAAAAACGGATTTCAAATTGAATTGCACTTTTGCATTGCCACTTTTTCCGCTCTATCTAATGATGGTATCCAGTTTGAAATCCGACGTTTCCTCTTAAAAGGACCATCATCAACTTTATTTTTTTAAATACGAACTTTAATTTTTTTATCGTTTTTCAGATGGTAATGGCGTTATTAATATGACTATGTGTTTTTATTTTTTTTTTTAATTTTTTATTTTTTTAAATTTTTATTATTATTTTTTTAATTATATATTTTGCATTGGCGTAATTTTAAATAATTTAAGGTAGTTACTTTTTAAATTTTTTTATATTCTATAAAAATATTTTACTTTGTTATTTGTATTTAGTGGAAAACTAGAGCGTATTAAAAATAAGAAATAGTAAAATTATTTCTTACGAGAATATTGCCATGAACTCATACTCAAACAAGTTGCTTACTGCAGAGATAAAATATTCCCAACTTTTAACCAATTGAAAATGTTATTTAATAGAGAACATCAACAATTTATAATCATACTACGTGATACTATAGGCACTTTAATGGAAAAACACCTATTGGAATTTTGCTTATAAATAAAATGAACTTAGCAACTTGTTTGAGTAATAGTTCATGGCCATATTCTCGTAAAAAATAATTTTGCTATTTTTAATTTTTAATACGGGCTCCAATTTTCCACTTAATGCAAAAAAACAAATAAAATATTTTTATAGAATATGACAATTTCAAAAGTACCTACCTTAAATTATTTAAAATCACGCCAAAGCAAAATATATAAAATAAAAATAATAAAAAATAATAAAAATAAAAAAATAAATAAAAACACATGCTCATATTAACAACGCCAATACCATCTGAAAAACGATAAAAAAAATTAAAATTCGTATTTAAAAAAAGAAAGTTGATGATGATCCCTTGAAGACGATACATCGGATTTCAAAATGGATATCATCATTGGATAGAGCGGAAAAAGGGGCAATGCAAAAGTGCAAATAGATTTGAAATCCGTTTCTAAATAAGCCCAGGAAAAAAATAAAACGATTTTTCAAAATTTCGGTTTTTTCCGGATATCTCCGCAAATACTCAGAATTTTAAAACTTTCTAAACGGCATATTGTTAGGCACTTAAATGCGCAATTTTGCCTTAATTTGACCGACACTGTATCTCTTACGGTTTTCGAGTTCCCCATACATAGACACGAATTCGAGCCACCCTGTACATGTACATGGGTACAAAGCAATCGGGGGATTCCTATAAAGAGGTGAGAGTCGAATCTACGAGTAAAGTATCAAAATTTCCAGGAAGGGAATATTTAGGGATTTTTAAAAGTAGTGCAAGTGCCTTAGAAATCTGTATCAAACTTAAATTAAACCATTTCGTCAATGAGAGACGCTAAAAGGCTTTCCATATAAATATTAAAGCAAGCACAAAAATAAAAGACAACCCAGCTCGCATAGACTTTATTAATAAAACAGTGACCAAGGGCCTTGAAACAATTTAAACTAAGCCTCCCTCGAGAAGACATGCATTTAGTATTAATTGGGTATAGTGTACACTCTTAATTCATCTATAAACAACACGCATTTATTATTGGTCACGTACAGTATAACCGTTGATAAGTTTGTTTGTAATTAAACTTGTTATAGTTTTTATCAACGTGTCTCCTCACCTGACGTAGAGCGATTCCGAATTTGAGCTATTCTCCTGCATGCTCAGTAAGGCGTGGCGTCACGGGTAAAAAACCAATTCGTGACAGTATGCTGGAGGCGCCTCTAAGTCATAAAGCAATAATATAATAATAATAAAATCAAGTTATTACAATTATCGTCACATAGGGGAGGCAAGTCGGCCTACGTCACAAAAACATTAATAAATCAAATTAAACAAATAATAATAATTGGCAAATCATTAAGCAATAAATGTCTTGCAAAACAAACGCAGGCTAGGACAGTTGTTTAGCTATTGCATGAATATATATACATATAATATTAAATTTCAATAAACTTCAAATCTCACACCTCCAATTATCAAACGATATAAGTCATGTTACCCGTTACATAGATAAATACATATAATAAACACACATTAATTTCGAATCACGCGCCGAAGTACGGCCAGGGCCACGGCGACTGGGCCGGCATCTCGAGGCCCATGTTCATATCTGGAACAAAGAAAGAAAATTATATGGTACAAATAATAATTAAAAAGGGTTGATGTAAAATAAAAACCAAATAAATGAATAACAAATATCAATTACAGAAAAAGATTGGCAGCGACAAAAATATAGAAGAAAAATCAGTATTCCACCCATCAAGGAAAAGTTTACAATGGTCCCCAATAGCGTCGCCCAATCTAGAAGAAGTAGAGGAAATCCAGTTAGACTCCACCGTGATTAACATCATAACATTTGCGGCAGGAACGACAAACAGTACGAAGGTTAATCGTACAGAGGAAGACACACCCAGCCAGGAGGAAGTGAACAGTGGGGAAACATCTGAAAACCAACATCCACTACAACCCACAATCAGACAAATTACGGCCAAAATGGCGAATGCTACAATACACGATGCAATGGCAAACGCAAAGAAAGCCACCATCCCACAGTTTATAAATCCACCAACATTTAATCCGTGCCAAAATAAAGCTAGCGAATTTCTAATATAATACCCCAGGGACAATATCAAGGAAATCGGCAAAAGAAGCAACACAAATCTACACAACAACAAAATTACCATCAAAATGGGCAAAGAAATGCAAACAACAACACAGTTTGCTACGCTTGTGAAAAGGCGGGACATTTAGCCGCGACATGTAAAACCCAGCAAAGATACCCAAATGCTTCCAAGTGGCAAAATTATGAGAAACTCCAGCCACCTTGACAAGGAGAAACATGCCAGCTGGCATATTAAGCATAACGATTTTCATAAATAATACATCACTACATGCAATCGTGGACACAGGTTCAAAACATAACATAACCCAAAGAAAATTGGCACCGAAAATACCACATAAATATAGCAATACTGTTTTAATAACGGCAGTAGGACATAAAATCCCAGTAGTAGGGGAAATAAACACCCCAATACGAATAGAAGGTAGCCAGATGAGTTAGTATAAAGGCAAAAATAATATCAGTAGCTTCATATCCTGTCATATTAGAGATGGATTTCTTAACAAAACACCAAGCAGTAATAAATCTACACATAGATAAGTAAAATAGAAGCTTATCAAACTGCGAAAAACACTATTCTATAAGTGAGTTAGAATTACTAGGTGTAGTATGGGCAATGGGATATCTCAGACATCTAATATATGGGCAATCAATGAAAATTGTATTAGACCACCACGCACTATGTTGGATGCACTCAATCAAGGAGAACAATCGACGTTTAGCCAGGTGGGCTATAAAATTAGCTGAGTATGATGACACGGTAGAATACAAGAACAGCAGCGCACACGAAGACGCCGATTGTATGTCTTGCAATCCGGTATTCCCTGCAAAACAACAAAATGAAAAAGAACTGAACGAATTACCAACATTCGCCCTAAAAAGTGAACCAATAAGTGAATTGCAAGAAAAGACCAAGAGAAAACGATGATAGTAGTAGCAACAGATACTCAATAACAGCAGCTCTGCCTAATGGTAAAGCAGGCCATGTAGCAAAGTTTTTATTACAAAAGGTATTACTAATACATGGTATACCAAGAACATTATTGAGCGATAGAGGAAACGCTTTTCAATCAGAAATAGTACGTGAAGCAGGATACCTAATGGGGGTAAGAAGTCAGTTCGCTAGTGCGTCCCATCCTCAGTGTAACGGATTAACGGAACGACTAAACGAAACTATTGCAGATATGGTAGCTATGTACTGTAATACTCAACAAACGAACTGGGGCTCATATATATATATATATATATATATATATTTCATAACGTTTGCCTACAATACAGCCATACAAGACACAACAAAGTTCAGTTCATTTATGTTTACATTTGCTAAACCTACTCTACCTGTAGAGGCAGCGTTAACAGATAATGAAACACATGCAGGCTCATTACAGATCAGAGAAAAGGCATTGGCAATACGGGCAATAGCAGTAGAAATTATAAAGGAAAGTGAAGTGAAATATAAAGTACAATTCGACGACAGGCATAGAGAATTAAAGTTTCAAGAGGGGGACAAAGTCAAAATATTTATCGCTATAAAAAAATAGGACGTAGTGAGAAATTATTATTAAGGTGGTTTGGGCCCTACAAAATAGTAAGAAAAATGAGAGAAGTAAACTATGAAGTGGACAAAATTGGAGGAAAGAAAATTGTTACAGATAGTGTACATGTTAGTAGAATGTTACCATATTACGACCCATGGACAGAGTCTACTCCAATTAGTAAAGAAGACGTCGAAATAAGAGACACCAGTCAGAGAAAGGAAGATATGGGCGACATAACAGATGTTCAATTATATACCCAGGGGGGTAGACGATGAAACTAGAGATAATCAGGAACACGAAGACTTTGAGAATAGAGCTCGAATACTATTAGGGGTAAAATAAAATCTCAAAATAGAAACATAAGTTATATATAGTTGTAGAAAACAAATATACAGACACTTTGGGGTTAAGAAAAGTTATTAAACGGTATATATACAATAGAGAGTGTAGATAAGAGTACATATAACACATAGCCGAAAGTAAGTGAAACTAGAATAGTTAACATAGAACCAAAATACTTTTATGAGACTAAATAGAATAAAACTATGTAGAAAAAGTATATATGGAGAGTACAGAAAGTATACATGAAGATAAAAGGTTGAATCAGATGGATAAAGTATATACATATTTAAAGCAAAAGTTAATGGATAATAGAGGTCATTGGCATTGTGCAAGAAGTATATACAGCGATGATTATTATAAAGTTAAAAGTTTTGAATTATTCGGGCCTAAAGAATGCAAGAAAAGACGCTTTTAGGAGCTTTTGCCTGCGTACATTTAGGTGCTGCTCATGTGTGCCGAAATACATGAGTTGCTCATGGTGACTATCAGTGCAAATTTTGGTACCATAAATGCTTTAATAGGTATGAAGGGCGTAGAGGTCAAGTGAAAGGATTAGCAGGATAATACGATCCTTTACAGTCCTACGCCACTAAGCTATATTAGCCGCTTCTGATTGGTGGGATTAACGTCACTTTAGAGTACTGCTAACTCTTAACGCATGGCCCTCCGCTCGCTTCACTCGCTCCGAGGTGCAACTGGACAAAACTAACTGAAACCAACCTAAATAAACCCAAATTTACAAAAAGAAGCACACCTCAAAAAAATAAAGGAAACATGTGTTGGTCCCAACGGGAATTGAACGCGGGACGTCCACGTTCCAATCGCCGAATCTCACCACTAGACCATTTAAACCTGGTAGAATAAATTAACTCGACCGTAGATAAAGTGAAAGTAACGTTAATCCACTAATCAGAAGCGAGTAATATAGCATAGTGGCGTATGGCCGTAAAGGAT
>JAEQML010072856.1:0-15273 GCA_016904865.1 Pissodes strobi
CCGCATCAAACTCGTCGATAGAGACATAATACCGTGTTTAAGATCGGTCGAATGCTTTCGATTTTTCTTCGGCCATAATTGATCAATAATTATTTCGCTGACAGATGAAACAATGCTACACGAAATTCCGCGGGTATTTATAAATAATTTTATGCGGCAAAACATGACCGTATTTATTTTATGCTGCTGGACGTGATGTCAATATAGATAATTTCTTAATACCGAGGAGTTTTCGGTGACTACTTTGGCTTTAGGGTCTGCCATTTATACACCCAAATCTCCAAACATAGACCCATTTTATCGCTCCCTGAAATATGCTCGAAGGAGCATTGAAACAGGAATTAAACTTTAAGTGTGCCAAGAGAAGAATGGATTACAGCTTCGCTCGAAATCTAAGTTTTTCATATTGTGATGACAGAGCACAATCCTCTTCATGCCAGAATTACGAAATTAGACAGCAGCGCATGGAATGTTAATTTTTATGTTTATTATTTTTATTCTGTAATTTACCCTATTTGGCTCTGAGGAATTCCTTTATAATTTGCCTAAATATTTCCATAGATATCTAAATGTTTGAAAAAGCCAAGCATTCAGCTGAATATCAACCCGGGATTTGATTAGATGACCCAAAAGATCCTACTACCTGAGCTATGAAATGCCCTCGATCTTCATTTGAGCTAGTTTCGTTTTTTTAAACTCAATTTTGAATAAGTTCTAGTTATTTAATTTGGAAATTTTTCTACATGGTGATCATGTTGCAGTTTCTAGAGTGCTGAGGAGTTTGCCATTTTGAATAAGATCGTGTAAAGGCCTTTAGAAATTCGATTTTACGTCATTGCGAATCAGTCATGCGAAGCAAGACCCAAAACTCTCCCATCAAAGAATAATTAAAAATCGCGTTCGATGACTTGATGAGTAGCAAGCTCGAGCTTGGACCACTTAATAAAAATTCTTTTTCGAGATTGAGTCGGTCGACTAGTTTTTCTCCCTTGGAACCCAAAAATCTTTATTACGTGGCTAGTCGCATATTAAGTCAACAGGTTGACGTACAAGGCATTGCGGTTTTGCCAATGAAGAGTCTATTGACTTACGGATATCAGATCTTTTATAACCTCTGGAAATTGCATTAAAAAAAATCGAAATAAAAAAAAATCCGTGGAAAAATAAGATGACGAATTAAAAATCGTTCAAAAGACTAAGTGAAATGAGGTTTAGTCTACTAGATAGAGAAAGCGTAGCTCTATAACGCCTGAAAATTTCAGGAAGCTATGCTGAGTTTCAATTTTTTTAAGTCACTCCAAATTGCAATCAATTATGATGACTGTACTGGTGGAGGTTTAAGGTGAAAACATTAGTGGCTGTAATAATATAGGCGAAATAAATCGTGTTAATAAAAAGGGTTGTTTACAGATCAGAAGTCGGGATAACCTATACGGATTGTGTTATTTGTTGTGGAGAACGGTGGAGAACGGTGAAAAACGCGACTTCGGCGAGTTAAATCACGTTGGCGTCTTCTTTTCATTGTGAGTGGCGGTATCACAAAGACTCTTAGAATTGGCGGGCGTTTTTTGCTATCCTTGACAGTGGATTGACATTTGACGATGTTTGAGATACTCACGATAATAAGTGTGTGTGTGCTGATTAGTGATTATTGTGAATTGTGGCGTATTTTAACTGTGTTTACTGGTGTCTAAATACTTTTTTTTTCAAGTGATTGCCTATGGAGAAAGGCAGAAGGGACGAGTTAGAGCTCGATTACGAGCTTGAATTGAGCGACGGTGAACACGGCGAATGCGAATCGGCGATGGAAGACGAAACAGTCTCCATGGTACATAAGCTGATGAAGGGCGGTTTGGCAGCTAGTATCCAGCAAATTGTGGCGGCCGAAATGGCAAGGGCGACAAAGCAAAAGGCGACCGTTGGTACTGGCGATACCAAAGGCAACAGGACAGGCGAAAAATTAAAAAAAAAATTTAAAAGCTACACTTAATATTACATTAGAAATTAGAACACATTACATAGATTAAGTACTTTTCATAAGACACACCCAGACATTACATATTTGCTAAGATATTCCTATCACAGTTTAAAAACTCTTCTACTGAATAAAAAGCCCTATCTAAAAAAAAATCTTTTTACTCGTTCCTTAAAATTGTTCAATGGCAGGCTCCTAATAGTCTCCGTAAGCCCATTAAAGAATTTAATTCCCAAGAAACCCGGGCCACCCTGGCACCGCTTTAATCTACGAAATGATATATCCAGATCACACCTTATCCTTGTGTCATGGTTGTGTATGTCCCTACGTGATTTATGTTGATCAAAGTGCGACCTGACATGCAGCAGGTTTTCGAGGATGTAGACAGAGGGGAAAGTAAGAATGCCATGAGAGCGAAACACATATCTGCAGTCATCCTCATACTTGAGTCCCGATACAATTCTAACTGCTCTTCTTTGAAGGGCAAATCCTCTTGTCGTCTGTGGTGAGTGACTCCATGCAATAATTCCGTATGAAAGGACGGAGTGAACAAGTGCAAAATATGCAGTTCTTAAGATCTGTGTCGAGACACATGAGCTCAATCCTCTCAGAGCAAAAGCACCTCTCCCCACTCTTCCCGAAACATAGTCAAGGTGAGCATCAAATTTGAGTTTGCTATCAATCAAGAAGCCTAGAAATTTTATATATTCTTTAACCTTACACGATTCAGGGATCTCCTCAAGTGTGAAAATCACTTTTTGCGTTTTATCTTCATTGAGCAGTAGTTTGTTTGTCTTGAACCAATCTTCTGCCCCCGACTGTACCACGCCCAGAGCCCTCAACGCTTGCTCCAGAGTACTCCAATTACAGGAAAGTGAAGTGTCGTCTGCAAAGAGAGTAATTATGGCAGTGGTATCAATTGATGGTAAATCATATATAAGAAATAATAATGCTCTCAGGATTGAACCCTGTGGCACCCCCAATTCCACCTCTCTCTCCCCAGACGAGACACCACCCACACCCACAACTTGAGTTCTTTGCTCCAGGTAAGATTGCATAAGCTCAATGCTATTAGCATGAAAATTATATAAATGGAGCTTACGCAGAAGAATATCAGGCGTGACACAATCGAAAGGTCTACAAAAACTTGTGGAATTGTATTTTTGTCCCTCAAATGACTCGCTAATGCAGGAAATGAGATTTGGAATACCCGAAGATGTGCCTTTACCCTTCCTAAAACCAAATTGATTGTTGGAGAAGAGATCGTTATCCTCGAAAAATTCTGCTATCCTGTTTGCCATAGATTTTTCTATGATCACACAGGCAGAAGAGATATTGGTCGGTGGTTCGAGGGCCGGGTTCTGTCAACTTTTTTTATATATTGGAACTACCCTTGCCTTTTTAAGTACTGTAAGATTTTTTTTCCTTCAAACATAAGTTTATTAATTTAGTCAGTGGTATATACAGGGTGTCCCGGAAAATGTGGGCACCCTCTCGTATTCAGATAGAAGACGAAAAAATAATACGAGAAGTTCCTATAAATTTGTTTTCCAAAGGTCCTCCCTACGGAGATATGGGCCCTTAAAGGACGCCCCTGAAAAACGTTTTTTTGTAAATAACTTGCGAAGTGCTTGAAATAATTTAATAAAATTTTGATATGATCAATGCTGGTGACGATCACTTAAAATGATGTCACTGGAACACATTTGTCTTTTTTAGTTTACCAGGGACGGACTAGCTGTTAAACATTAATGCTTATTTTTCTAACACCCTGTACGATAACGGACCAAAAAACATATTTTTCGATGGCCTGAAACCTAAGCCATAAAAAAGGTACTCTTGCTCAAAATCGATAGAATGAACCGTTTTCGAGAAAATAAACTAATTTTATTTCATTTAGGTGGTAATATTAAACAAATTTATTTTACAAAAAAAAGTGTTTAATTAATTAAAAACTTCATGTAGGCTCAACATGGGCTCCTTGAACTCTGATACATTCACGCGCACGACGTATTGAGGATTGTTGCACTCGCCAAAAAATCCCTGCATTGTTTCTAAGTTGTTCGCAATGAAACAAAATCCTCCCTAAATGTTCCTCCCTGGTTTCAACAGGAGTTGAATACACTAAATTTTTTAAATGTCCCCAGAGATAAAAATCCAATGGATTTAAGTCGGGGGAACGCGGAGGCCAAGCTACAGGACCGGCCCGGCCGATCCAATGATTAGGAAAAACATTATTCAGGTGTTCCCTTACTGCAACACTAAAATGAGGTGGAGGGAGCCCCATCGTGCATGAACCACATGTCTAGTTTCAATTGGTACATTTTCTAACAGTTCTTGCAGATTATTTTGTAGGAATTCTAAATAAAGTGGTTCATTCAGCCGTGCTGGCAATACGAAGGATCCTATTAAAGAATTTCCAATGATTCCGGACCAAACATTAATTGCCGGGAATTGATGTTGATACGGCGCAATAATAGTAGAATGAGGGTTTTCTTCTGCCCATACATGCAAATTATGGGAATTTATTATGCCATTTTTATTAAATCCTGCTTCATCCGTGAAAAGAACAGAGCCAATAAAACTAGGAACTTTTCGTTGTTGTTGCAATACCCAGTTTGCATACACTACCCTAGCCGGAAAATCGTTTGGATTAAGTTCGTGCACTTTTTGTAAATGGTAGGGGTATAAAAGCCGTTCTTTAAATACTTGAAATACTGTTATTTTGGTCCCATGCAGCTGTACAGCAAGTTTTCTAACACTTATTGAAGGATCCACTTCTACAATGTTTAAAATGTTCTCTTCAAATTGTACAGTTCTGACCGTTCTTTGTACACCAGCATCATTGGCTATTTTTACAAACGTTCCTAAAATATTTAAAACGGCAATTTAAGTACTTACTCCTAATTAATCACTTCGGTTTTTATACCAGTCTCCCTTAAACGTTGGTCAATTCGCTCAAATGTCTTCCTATCTGGAATTCTACGATACAATCGTCTTGCTTCCACAGCATCACAAAACGCACGACCGTACATCAAATGCATATCTGCGTACTCATTTTATGTGTATTCCATATTGCATTAATTACGAATCCCACAAAAAAAAAACATTAAAATGAATTTTAGGTATGCAGACACAACATTTATACATATTTTATTTATTTTCTCGAAAACGGTTCATTCTATCGATTTTGAACAAGAGTACCTTTTTTTAGGCTTAGGTTTCAAGCCATCGAAAAATATGTGTTTTGGGTCGTTATCGTACAGGGTGTTAGAAAAAATAAGCATTAATGTTTAACAGCTAGTCCGTCCCTGGTAAACTAAAAAAGACAAATGTGTTCCAGTGATATCATTTTAAGTGATCGTCACCAGTGTTGATCATATCAAAATTGTATTAAATTATTTCAAGCACTTCGCCAGTTATTTACAAAAAAACGTTTTTCAGGGGCGTCGTTTAAGGGCCCATATCTCCGTAGGGAGGACCTTTGGAAAAAAAATTTATAGGAACTTCTCGTGTTATTTTTTCGTCTTCTATCTGAATATAAGAGGGTGCCCACATTTTCCGGGACACCCTGTATAATGTTTTTATATTCTTTATTAACTTTACACTAAATCCATAGAGATCTTTACTATTTTAATTCTTCAAATTACTAAGACGAAAGAAACCTATGAATTCCGGACAGGACAGTCTATGATCAGTGACATAGTGAATGGCGTCGGTAACTCCCACATCACTCACTAATCTGCCTGCAGCTGTGGTAGTCGTTAAAATCCTGCGGTGATATAGGAGCTCCAGCACAGCCCCCCCCCCCCCCCCAGAACGGAACCGACCAATTATTTGCCACATTGTTTTAACTGGGTTTGTAGATGTATTTATCATAGTGTCATTATGTTTTTTTGCTTCTTTTATAGTTTCCTTATATCATACTTTTAGTTTTTTAAGTTACGTTGTAGAAAACATTGATCTATTCAGCCTGTAGAGTTCCTCTAAACACTTTATAGTTCCTCTCATATATCTCAGTTCATTATTGAACCAACCAAAATCCCTCGGCCCATTTAAGTGCACAGCATAAGACCTTTCTGCAAATGACCGCCCCTCTAATATGCCCATAAAAATATTAAATTTATTACTAACATCAGTATGTTCAGTACTTATAAATTCAATTCAATAGCTGTTTACCTTGTTATAAAACTCATACAGACCCCTCTCTGTTATAGGTCTACATACTCTTCTTTCCCGCTGCAAGCCCCTCACACTCTGATTTTCAACAACCAATTCAACATACTGGACAATATGATCCTAAATGCAAGCATCTCGTAATGTCATCGAGAGAAAAGATGGATCAAAATTTATAAAAACATTATCATGCACCCTGCCTCGTGACCCCATCAACCTGACTGACTGTAGCCATTGCGCCGAAGGCAGTCACAAAACAGTGCACATTCCCTTTGATTAGTGCCAAAGTGGACATTGAAAGCTCCCAAAATTACAACTCTTCTATTTATTTCAAACTTAGAAACAATTTCCTCAATGGTGTTCAAAAAAAGTTGAAAGCTTCCTTGTGGTAGCCTATGAATTGTTATTAAGTTTGTATTAAAGTTACTCATAAAAATACCACTAATTTCAATGTTATTTTCCAGTCATGATTGCAGATCCTCCGCCTTTATTTACAATTCGCGCAAATGCACTCTTTATTATGGAATCCTTAATATTTATCACTTCTACCTCATCAGGTGTAAGCCAGTGTTCTATTAGGCACAGAACATCATCATTCTTGTCTACTAGGTACGCATCTAGTTCTTGGGTTTTATTCCTTAAAGATCTCTCATTCTGGTGGAATATTCTTAGCTTCTGCGCTGGGTATTTAATTTGGGAACCGTGGTCCTCCGGCTTTGTATATTGAGAAAATGGTTCACGAATATACCTCTTGGCCACAGGTTCTCAGACATAAATTCATCCCTTTTTTGATAGGGCACCATTACCTTAAAAGAAGCCTTGAATTTATCTGTTCTAGTCTTACTTTTTTCGCATGTTACTCCTCGGTCCATATGTTTGCTTTTTAAAAATGAGAGAATATTGTTTTCATTTGTTTCCGGATCTAATCCTGACAAAATATCCATGATATCTTTTCAGCTGGTTTGATAATTTGCACTTCCTCATTTACTCCTTTAATAAGAGCAGGTCTTTGGTTGATTGTTATTTGGGAATTGGATGCTTGTGATCTTTTTTTTGGCGGACAGATACAACTTTTCCTCCCTTTCCCACTATTTTCCAATCATTATCAGGTTTTTCTACATGAATTTCGGTGATTTTACTAGGATCTTTCTGTCTTTCATAAGTGAGGCTAGGTTCAAGATCACATTTTTGTTGGACTTCTGTCAGAGCTCTGTCATTAGACATGGCCGGTGCTGCCAGAACTTTTATTTCTTCATCAGGGACAGTTTTGGTAGTCGAGGCCAGACTTTTTGAGGCAACTTCAGCCGTGTTCGTTTTAGTTGATATGGGAACGATGAGATCATGATCCTTACCTGTGTTGCCATTGTGAGTGTGAGCAGCTTGCTTGACAACAGTTTTTCTTGAGCTTTTTTGTTGACAATACTCTTGGTATCGTCGAATTTTTTTGACATGCTTTCCTCCATCAGGTCCAATAATTTCTTGAGCAACGAAGAGAATTCAGCCTGCATGGCAACATTGTTATGTTGTAAATGGGTTACTTTTTGATTTAATTCAGAAATGTCAGCATTCTTCTTAGTTATTTCTTCAGCAGCTTCAAGGGCATGATTGTTTATTTCATCCTGGCGGGAATTTTTCCCGCATGTTGGGCACAAAACGAGAGTTTTGCTACCATTAACATTCATCAGTCCTGTCATTCGTAGGGCACAAGAATGATGATAACTTATTGCACAATTTACACACTTCACACCCGCTTTATCGACGATGATTTTACAATATTTACACTTCTTCAACTCTGGATCCGACGCGCGGCGCCATCTTGTGATTGCTTATTGATTGCGTTATTGGTCCTTTCGATCCTGACAGCCTGGACTGTAACGTAGTCAAGTGGTTTAATCGGCTCAATAAATATGACCTCTCATGGGAAGACTGGAAGGCGGCTCTAAAGAAGGCATTTCCTAGAGTGCATGACTTTGCTCAGCTACTCAAGGATATGATGGCGAGGGTTAAATTGGACGGCGAAATCATGACCCATTATTATCATGATAAAATGGCGTTGATCGAAAGGTTTGAGCTTTTAGGCACAAAAGCGATTTCGTGTCTGATTGACGGTCTACCTCTCGATCTACAGGCGAACGCGAGGGCATTTGGTTGCTCCTCCCCTGGCGACTAGTATACTTGTTTTCATTCCTCTTTTGACAGGCATCGGCGTCCATCAATCGGTACCAAGGGGGGAGGAAGTCAGGATCATACACTGGCGAAGGCGACGAAAACTGCGGTCTTCTGAGGCGATTCTCAAATTGGGAGAGGCGTTTGGCGAATTTGGGTACCCAAGGCGTATTATTTTCAACCGCGAAATGGCATTTACGAGCAAGGGGTTTATTGACTTTTTGGTGAGGCGAGGTCTAAAACACCAAGGGCAAATAGTCAAGTTGAAAGGGGCATGCGAGTCTGACTGGCGAGGTGTAAATGGCGAATGTTCTGTTGGCGGAAGGCGAGACCTATGGCGATTTAAGGTCCAAACTTCCTTTGAGACAGCAAAAGCGAGTGAAAACCTGATAAAGGCGTAAAATAAACGTGCTCCATACTTAAGATTGCTACCAAAACAAAACTCATAGTTTCTAAAAAATGGAACTCTCCGTTATTGAGCCCGCAAAGGAAATTAAAAACATGGTCTAGGTATTTCCAGTTGTACGACGAACTGGTACGCTCTTGTCGTCTGTCGTGATTGTCTTCCAGGAGTCGCCAGGGGTGGGATGAGACGGGCCAAATCCTGGGAACATGTGCCGTGAAAGTATCTGTAAAACAGAGACATCTCGGCCACATGTCTGCGGTGTTCCAGATTATCCAGATTCCGGGTCAACTCCGGGTCGCCAACGAGACGCACAGCTCTCTTCTGAATGGAATCCAGCAGCTTTAGGGTGTGCTTTGGTGCGGCACCCCAGATGTGTGAGCGATATTCCAAGCAGGGTCTTATTTGCGCTTTCTAGAGCAAGAGCAAGCGCTGCGGTGTATACAGTTTTTTTATTGCGAAATAGCGCATCAAGCTTCTGGGAGGCTGATTTTGCGATGTTAGCAACATGGTCATGCCAGGACATATTGCTGTTGACCGAGACACCCAGCAGTCCGATTGACGAGGATGAAGGAATGGTCAATCCTGCCATAATGATGTCAGGGCCCGCTGTATTGGCCCTCTTAGTAAACGTTGCTGCTTGGGTCTTTCCTACATTGAACTGGACCAAATCTCGGTCGTGTAGTATGAATGAGCCATAATTAAACTCAAAATAGATTTATTTCACCCCAGGTAAACGGAAATTTGTGCATTTAAAGCAGCATATTTCAGGTCTTCATTACGATCCCTTAGTCCGAACCTGGTTTGTTGGTATAATAGAGTCCGTCATATACAACATTCCCCAGAACGCAAAATGTAATTTCGTCAATTCAATCGTGTTTAATCGTTTTCAATTTAATATGTCTTTGTCTCCGTCAGTATTGTGTAAACAATAATGTGTGAAATAAGGAAAGAAAACAGTTTCTACCGTTTCAATCTGAGATGAATTCGGCATTTGCGTCATTCCCCACTTTTATTTGGTCTTGCCGCCAGGCGCCTGCTAGAAGTAGAATTTAAGTTTTTTAGTGCCTTGAAAACATTCAACCTCGTAGGATCTGTCTCGTCACAGCTCCCCTAGATTTCCGCGCCGAAAAACAACTAGCCCTGTCCTAGCACTCTTTAAGGCAAATAATTAGTGTTTCTCTCATTTTGTTAGTTATTTAAAGTATCTTACAACCACTCAAGCGTGCTAGATCGGTCCAGTCACCGCTCTAGTGTAGTGCAGTTCATTCTTTCACTCGAATAGCAGTAAAACATGCTGTTGCTCCCTCCGGCCAAAGGCCAAATTCCTTTTGGGCCAATTTCTCCTTTTGTATGCCCACATATTTGTAGAATGTCTAGTGTACCTCTGTTCTCTTTGTCCAAGCTTCGACAAAGAACTCTTTTGGGCGTTTTAACGCAATTCTGAGACAATACAGAATCGTAGCGTCTCTCGTGAAGAAGAAGTAAAAATGGCGCCTGCAAGTTGGCAGTAGAGAAAATCCATTCCAATACCAGCAGATGGAATCCAATGGGTGAAGTTTAATAGGCTACCTCTCGGTACGATAATAGTAGAGAAGTAGTAGTAGTAGTAGTAAGGGTGGGGGGGCCGAAGCCCGGTAAGTAGGCCTATAAGTCCCTTTTCACCATCCCCGATCCGCCCTCCCCTACCTGGCTACTTCCAACACCCGGCCCGCACTGAAACGGCCCGTCACCTTGATAAAGGTGAGGACGTCCTCCCAGTCCAGATCCTTTAGATCTTCCCGAGCAAGTGTTGGTGCTCCCAGTATCTTCCTCCTTAGGCGACTCCACCTATCACAAATTCCTATATAGTGGTATGAGGACTCCTCCCCTGTCCCGCAGTTCAGGCAGAGTGGGCTGCCCCTCACGCCGATAAGGTGCAGATGTCTGTTTAGGCTTCCATGCCCAGTCAGAATACCTACCAAGTTCCTGATGTCCTCTCGGCTCTTTTTTAGCAGTCGCCTTGCTCTGGATCCGTCAGGATTTAGAATCATTTCCTTGGCTTGTCTGCATCCTTCTTTTCCTCTCCAATTGTGCTTTGTCGTGTTCCAGGCCCAGTTATTTAGTTCCTGAGAGATTTGCCTTTTACTTAAGCCCAGACCAGGTTCTGGACCGACGAGGTGGCTCATTGAGCCTTGTCTGGCGAATTCATCGGCCCGTTCGTTGCCCTCGATGCCACTGTGCCCGGGAACCCATCTGATTCTTACTTCCTTGTGCACAGCCAATCTGTCTAGGGCGTCTCTACATTCCTGAACTAGCTTACAGCTTGCCCTGGGTTTTTGGATCGCCCTTAGAGCGGCTTGACTGTCCGAGTAAATATATATACTCTCTACACCTTCTGTTACTTCCGCCTTGGTTGCTACTTCCAAAATAGCAAACACCTCCGCCTGGAAAACAGTGGCATATCTCCCCAGCGAAGTGCTTTCTCCTGATTTAGTGTTGTCTAGGTATACACCGGCTCCGGATGACTGTGTATTAGCCATCCATGAGCCGTCACTGTACCATGCGTGTGCGCCGCTCGGCGTACGTACCTGGCCTGACAGCCACTCTTCCCTTGATGGAAATTCCACTTGGAAATTCCTTCTCAGTCTTAATCTGCCATCTGGAATATTGCCTTTGGTCGCAATGATGGGTAGATCCCTACTTATTTTGGCGGCAATAGTCGTATGACCTTTCCCTGTGTAGTCCGTTCGCCATAGGCCACTGTCGATCATCCTTTTGTGAGCCGCCATTGCCTCTCTCTCAATCCAGATCGGGAGGTCCGGCAGCCCCAGGATGATGTTCAGTGCTGCTCCGGGAGTGGTTTTCAATGCTCCGGTAATACCCAAACAAGCCAGCCTTTGCAGTCTGGCCAGTTTCTGGGCATTAGTGGCTCTGGTCACCGCTGGCCACCAGACCACGGATCCGTAGGAAATCCTCGGTCTTATCACAGCAGTGTACAGCCACTGGAGGATGTAAGGTTTTAAACCCCACTTCCATCCTACCGTTCTCCTTAGTTGCCACATAATCGCGGTTGTCTTATTCACCACCTGTTCACCGTGTGCCTTCCACGTCAATTTACTGTCTAAAATAACTCCCAAATATTTGACTTGTTGACGTAGGCTCAGTCTCGTCTGGTAGAGTATGGGATGTATAAAACCTGTTAGATTTCGTTTCCTTGTGAAGAGAATGAGTTCGGTCTTCCCTGGGTTTACTGAGAGACCATGTTCCTCACACCAACCTTGAACTATCCGACACGCCACCTGCATACGCTGGCAGACCGTTCTCACGAACTTGCCCGTGATCATTACTAGCCCATCGTCAGCATATGCTTGTGCGTAGAATCTCTCAAGATTTAACCTTCTCAGGAGGCTGTCCATCACCAGGCACCACAAATGTGGCGAGAGGCAGCTGCCTTGTGGGCAACCCCCTCTTACCCCGGCCTCGACGCGAACTTCTCCCAGCGTGGCGCTGATCTTTCGGTCTTCCAGTGCCGTTTTTACCCACTTGACCAAATGAACTGGTGTTCTCTTGGCCTGGAGGGCTTGACAGATCGTTTTCGTTTTAGCCTTATCGAAAGCTCCTTCTACGTCAAAGAAGAGCGCTAGCGCCATTTCTTTGTTTTCTATTGCCTTTTCAGCCCTTCTAACTACAGAATGGAGAGCCGTTTCAGTCGACTTCCCCCTTCTGTAGGCGTGCTGATTATCATGTAGAGGAGAATCAGTTAAGATCTCTTCCATGATGAACCTGTCAATGATTTTTTCCATTGTCTTCATTAAAAATGAAGTTAGACTTATAGGCCTAAATGACTTGGGATGGGAATAGTCTCTCTTCCCTGCCTTGGGGATGAAGACGACATCCGCTGCTCTCCAAGCTTGTGGAACGTACCCTAGTGCTATGCTGGCCTCGAATACTCTCTTTAAGTAAGGGAGTAACGTGTCAAGGCCCGCCTGCAGCATCATGGGTATAATTCCATCCGGCCCTCCTGCCTTATATGGACTGAACTCCCCCACTGCCCAAGTTATGGATTCCTCAGTCACCACACTGCGGGCAAGGTTCCTCCATCTCTGGCTCTGGTTCCTCGTCCCAGTTGGTAGTCTGTACCTCTCCGGGGAAGTGGGTTTTTAGAAGAAGCTCTATCGCTTCCTCTCTGTTCGCCGTCCATTGTTCGCCTGTTTTCAGAGAGCCAATCTCTTTTTGTCTTTCCGAGCCCAGCAGCTTAAGCAGACGCGCTGAGTCCGAGAGAGACTCCATCTCTCCACAGAATTTCCTCCAGCTGTCTCTTTTGCTGCGTCGGACCTCGATTTTAAATTTCCTTCTGGCTTCCAGATACACATCCCAGAGCTCCTGCCGCCCTTCCCTGAAAGCGTGGCGGTGTGATATTCTCACGTCTTTTTTAAGACGGTCCAGAGTATCACTCCACCAAGGCAGCCTCTTGGCGCTCGCTTTCTTAAGTGGGCACGCTTGTTCATAGGAGTCGACGATTACACTGTTTACCTTTACCACCTCAATTTCTAGTTCTTGTTTTGATGAAATAGCCTGCCCTAAAGTTCCCATGGACATTACCAGACTTTCCCTAAATTTGTTCCAGTCTGTAGCCCTCGGAATTCTTTTTAGTGGCTTCTCCATCTTATCCGATTTAATTTCAAATCGGATCATTCTATGATCGGACATAGTTATGTCCCTACTTACCCTCCAATTGACTACCTTTTCCGCAAATGCTCGAGTTACCACTGTAATATCGATAACCTCCTGACGAAGCCGATTCACAAAAGTTGGTTCCGCATTTACGTTAGCTACTTCAAGGTTTTCCGATACGAAATACTCTAATAGAGCCGTACCTCTCGCGTTAGTGTTAGTGCTCCCCCAAACGATATTATGCGCGTTTGCATCACACCCCACGATTAGTGGAAAACCTTTGTTTTTACTGTATTCTATTAACCTTATTAATTCTTCCGTTGGGGGAAGTTGCGCATTATCATACGGAAGATATAAACTACTAATTAATAAGTTATGTTTTGTGCCACTCACCATGTATTCCAGCAGGATCACCGTAATGTCCCTGGAGCTTAGTTGTGGTAACAGAGTTCCCTGCAGCTCCTTGGACATCATGATACATGTCCTCGGCCTCTCTACTCGATAGTAGAAAAAATAGGAAATCAAGGTATTTGTAGACTGAGAGGAAACTTGAAATTCTAAAGACAAACATTCCTTTTTGAAATTAAACAATAAAGAATTTTTAGTAGATATTTATACTTAAGCAACCTTTTGTATATTTATTTTCTATGTGTTAATGAATGAATGCTTGAAATTAGTGTAGCATTTGTACATATTATTTAAATCAAACGCAACTGCATAATTATATTATTAAAGGATTTAATAACTAACCTACCTACCTTTTTCAATTTACAACCTTTGTGCAAAACTCCCACCACCCTATTTTAATTCAGTCCACTAATTGATTGTGGTTAATTATGCAGATAATTGCACACCCGACCAGTCAATTCTAAAAGATCCTAAAATTATAAATATGCAATGATTTTCTTTTGGTGTCTACGATACAATTTAATTTGCTACAGCCTTCTTCTTCTCGAAAATAGGATACAAAATACACATGTATATGTAACCTGATAGTGATCCGAGAAACATTTTGTTGAAGATAATTTTAATGATATTAAATTATGAAAAGCTGTATTAAAAGTATGCAAAATCAAATAGCAGCTCTAAACTAAATTGAAACAATTTAGCAATTAATCAAAGCGGTTAAACCTTAACGCAATTCTTCTATATTTACAACAAGAGCTTTTCGTAAATAAATAATAAAATATGTTCATCGTTTTTACAGCTCGCCTCCATCTGCCTAAACCGCGGACTCAATCGACATCTTTACCATAAGTCAAACAGCTTGAAAAAAACAATTATTAACGAAGACTTATACGGAAATTTATAAAAATCTAGTTTATCAATCAAAAACTCAATCATATGCATTACGTAACGATCAAGCTGGGTCCTGCGTTAAAAAAATGCAGACAATTAATATATTACGGGACAGTGATCAATGGTTTTTCGTACACCTAAATCAAGTTATAATAAAAAAATGTAAATATTCGACATGTGACAGGTGCTTCCGAGCAGATTGACAGCTGTGCTGTAGTCGGTGCTGCTGTGTTAAATCATTATACGGCTTTTAATTTTATTTTAATATTAAAAGCATAAAAGTAACATTTTAATAAGTGAAAGCTATATATACGTACACGTGTTATTATTGATACAAAAAATAAATTGTTCGTGATTGGCCTAAGTTATTGCAAGTAACACCACTTGCCGGGTACTATGGCCGCATCATTTAATATACATGGTGCCCTATTTATTTGGGACTCATTCTAATTAGTTCTCTCCGATTTTTTAACACCCCCCTTGTCTATTTATAATAAATAACCCTATACATAGTGATATCTAATAATTTTGGTAACAGCAGTAAAGCTTCAAATTTAAAGCGTCCCCATCTAATCTGCGCTTTCAAACTTAATAAATT
>MU195582.1:2324-15273 GCA_016904865.1 Pissodes strobi
ATATTAAAAGCCCGGTTATGAAAAGACGACATGGTAAGATTTTAAAAATTAAAAAAACCTCTTTAAAATCATGTAGGGTATAGTTTCAACAATTGTCACAGATAAACTAAACGTGCATTTGTGATGTGGTAACGAGCTAGTTGTTGACCCCGTTTTATGCGAGTGAACCCCATTTTTTTTAAATAATAATGTTAGCTGACAACGCAGTAGAAATCAACGGCAAATATTAATATTTATGCAATAGCCATAGCACGGAAAATTATATTGGTACCAAAGCATGCTCATATCGACGAATAGGTACGAGAGGAAATGGAATTTGCTCTAATTTGATGGTTAATGTGGTGACTTTTCTATTCGAAGGATTGTAATTAGGAAAACAGTCCTTAATGTGACTTCAACAAGCACATTAAAAAAGGAATCTGACAAATGCTCAAAACCTTTGAGTAAATGTAAAGTTGCTTTTTAATGCGCCGGATTGACCAAATAAATTATGGAATTCGGGCATACATGCAAACTTGACATTTCAAAGTTATCTTATTGCGTTTTTAGCTCGTATTCACGTATTGCTTCCCCCTTTATACTTCATTTCAATTACCATGCTAATGTCTATAAACTTTAAAAAAGTACATTAAACAATTTAAATGACTCAACCTTATCTTCATAAAAATCAGCTGATGATTTAATTTAATAACTCAAGGTTGACATTATACTTGTCAAAATATTTGCGCTCCTCACTGCGTATAGTGTTGTAATGTACAAACAGTTGTGACATAAAGCCAATAAATCTTCCTTGAAACGCAAAAAAATATGAAAAAAGACAATAAGTATATTATTCAAATAAATGAAAACTATGACAAGGCAAAACCTCAAATTAACACCGACACCGTTTATTTTAATTAATTACAATAATCCCAAAATTAATTACCTACTTTAAGCTAAATAAAAGCAATACCCTATCTAATATTGATCAACTTGTAAATGTTTTTATGACGTTCACACGTAATACGATTGGACATAGCAGGACCGCATGTTACTAGAAAAAAAGTGGCCAATAACATTATTCAAAATTATTTAAAATCGGCGTAAAAATCGTGCCCCCCCCAATGATAGGATGTTACTTAATCTATTTTTGCGCGCTTTACTTTTTGTTTAAAGAAATTTAAATAAATTATAATTTGGCTGCAGTTTGTTGCTAATATATGTTTACTTCCATACGTTATTTCGCAATAATTATTACCGGAATAAAAATGTTTGGGATTGGCAATATTCTGTTGCATTAAAGGTATTTTAAGTAATAATAAAAATCAATATGCATATCAACAATTTTAGATATTTCGATTTTAACGCCATTTACCAACAATAATTATTGTTACAAATTAAATTATACGCCATTAAACTCATGAAACAATTATGTTTCGGCGGGACAAACGACATCGACAGTTTAAATTTATTTAGAAATATTTACCTTATAAAAATACCCATCTGTAAGAGCATTATTTGACGCAACAAATGCTTACAAATTATCGCGAAAAAACAAACGTAAACCAATTGCGGTACGCAAAATAAATAGCTTGTTGAGCAACAAGAATGGTTATTAATAATTACCTGCAGTAATACAAATAACGACGTAAGACGTAAATGATAATGAATCGAAAATAAATATATCAATTAACAGATATTCTGAAGTAAAATAAATTAAAATAAACGGCAAGTAATTAGTTCTTAAACTACCCAAAACATGATCATGTTCCGTTCACACTTCCGAGTCCGCTATATTCTAGTAAAATTTCGTTGAAACAACCGTGAATTTGAAAATAGTACGAGTTAAAGCGATATGATAATACAAAGAAAACTTTAATCTTGTTTCAAGTTAAAAAAAAAAAATAAACAAAATCAAACAAATGGCCTAACGTTCTGTCCTTTTCACAGAAATATGGTCTACTTAAGTGAAATTATGTTTGCAAAAGAAAAAAGAATAAATGATAAAGGTTTAAAGATTGACTACCGTGATGAAAATTAAATAGCAATTAAATAATATAAAAAAAGTAGCGAGTATCACAGTACACGTGATAGAAGTGAATACTTCTAAACGACGATTGCTATTCTAGAGGGTTCGGAGTTTTATTGATTACCTAGTTTCCATGTACTCATAGTCTAAGCTTATTCTGGTTGCAAATATTATGTTGTGTTATTTTGATAAGCTGGAAGCGACGGCATACCTGCCGAGTATATAAAATGTGGTGGAGAAACACTGCATAGGGCCATACATAAGCTCATCCAAAACATTTGGAACACCGAGATGCTACCAGAACCATGGAAGGAAGGTGTGATAGCCCCTATCCATAAAAAAGGAGACAAGAAGAAATGCTCAAACTATCTGCTAAATACATGCTATAAGGTCCTCTCCACTATCCTGCGGGAGAGAATTGAACCATATACGGAGGAGATAGTCGGGGACTACCAGTGCCGGTTTAGATTTACAAGGTCCACTATAGACCAAATTTTCACCATTAGACAAACAATAGAGAAGTGCTGGGAATTTGACAGGGAACTCCACCAGATGTTTATTGATTTCAAACAGGCATTCGACAGAGTATGTAGAGCAAAGTTGTGGGAAGCAATGCAAGAACTGGGCTTTCCAAACAGCTGATTTCCCTGATAAAAATGTGTACAGAGGATACAAGATGCAGGATAAGGGTGGGACAGAGCTACTCTGATTTCTTCGATATCAACAATGGACTTAAACAAGGCGACTCGCTTTCACCCCAAATCTCCAACATAGCCCTAGAATATACACTTAGGAAAGCCAAGATTGAGACACCAATGGCTATATTCAGTGGCGGATTTACCCTAAGGCCCGGTAGGCCCGGGCCTAGGGCGGCCAAATTTAGGGGCGGCCCCAATCGTGTCAAAAATAGTATATTACGTACCTAGGCCAGTAAAAAGGGGCGGCTGATAGCTTGGGGCCTAGGGCGGCCGAGGCTGCAAATCCGCCACTGGCTATATTCCACCAGGAAAGACCCAACTTACTACTGGCCTTCGCAGATGATGTGAACATAATTATTGGCAGGAGCAGCATTAATCTTCAGAATAGGGCAAAACTTCTCGATTGAAGACTACAATTTCGAGCGGACAAGAAATTTAAATATCTAGGCACGACATAAGTGAAAATAACTACATCACAGAAGAAATAAATAACAGGATGCAAGCCGGAAACACATGCATTTTTGCTCTCCAGGGTTGAATGAAATCAAGGGAACTTACCAGAAAAACCAAACTAAACATATACAGTACAATAATAAAACCTATAGTAACATATGGGTGCGAGACCTGGACACTAACCGCTGTAAACAAAGATCGACTCAAGATATTCGAAATACGAGTGCTGAGGAGAATATTTGGTCCAACTAGAGAAGAAACGACAGGAATATACCGTATAAAAACCAACTAAGAACTCAAAGAACTGTATGAGGGTGGTAACATACTAAATGTGGTAGAGGCCAAGAGACTACAGTGGGCGGGCCACGTAAGAAGAATGCCGGATGAAAGAATGATAAAGCTTGTGTGGGAAACGGCTCCACAAGGAAAACGTCCTATAGGTCGACCTCGGCTTAGATGGAGAGACAACATCCCAAAAGATCTAAGAGCCATCAACTTACAAGATGGACTGGAAATTAGGCTGGACAGAGAAAGATGAAAACGTGTGGCGGAGTCGGCGAAAACCCATCAGGGGCTGTAAAGCCAAATATGATGATGATCATGATGATTTTGATTTGACGGTCAGAACACTCCTAGTACTATTGCTATCTATCTCGCTCTCTATTCGGTAAAGTCAAGTCCAAAGAGAGACAGAAAGATAAAAAAAAAACGTACTTGGAATACCCCCAGCGACCAATCAAACGCGATATAAATGCGCCTAATCGGTCGAGATTCTCCTGCGATTTATTGTCATGCGGATATCAAGCTCTCTTTCATTCTCTCTCTCTCTCTCTCTCTTTCTCCCCCCTCTCACTCTCCCTCTCTCCCTCTCTTCTCCATATCTCTCTCTCTCTCTCTCTCTCTCTCTCTCACTTTCTTTCTCATTACAGACACATACTTTATCTCTCATGCAAGACGAAAATTTCATAAACCGTGTCGTGGCGGGGTCCAATTCAAAAACAAAATTTCTCGATTGAAGATCTCTGTCTCTCTCTCTCTCTCTTTCTCATCACAGACACATACTTTATCTCTCATGCAAGACGAAAATTTCATAAACCGTGTCGTGTCGGGGTCCACTTCAAAAACACAATCTCTAAAGGTGTAATCTGCCGATCTCATGTATGGGACCCAACGGGCAGCTCTCCAGGCAACCCCACGAAGGAGACGTGCACAACCAATGAACACGAAGGAATCTGCATAACTTTTTCGGTCGAAGCAGAACTCGTTATGTAAGAAGGAAGAAGCACCCTTTACGTACGAAAAATCCTGAAGAACATTAACATTAATAAAGACTTGGCCTTGTTTAAAACCCATGTAACGACTTTTTTACTGGCTAGGAAAGAATATAAGATACCAAAGAAATTATGTGCCTCACTTTTATAAGCACACAACTGAAGTGACACTTCTGAGAGAGATATAAGAAATTGAGTTTTTATTTTTTTAAGCTTTTTTTCGTCTTAAGTTTTGCCCCCGATTTGGACAATTTTTTTATTTTTTTTGCCGAAAGCCGCGTTTTTCTTTTTTTCATTAATTTCTTCTCATTATTTCGTTTTATAATACTTTTATTAACTTTCCGAACAATTTTCCTTCTTCTTTGGATTTTTAATACTTCAATTAACTTTCCCAGTAATCTTTTATTTTATTTTTTTCTTATTTCGTTTTATAATACGTTTAATAACTTTCCGAACGTTTATTTACGTTTTTTTCAATTTTATCCCATTTTTTCAAAAACTTTCGTATTTCTTTCGTAATGCATTTTTTTCCCATTTGTGCCATCCTCGACCTCGCAGCTGAAATCTTTCGTCTTTTCATCGCAGAAAACCGTGTTTCTAACTTCTGTTTTTTTTTATATATTTTATTCTTATTTCGTTTTATAATACTTTTATTAACTTTCCGAACAATTTTTAAGTTTTTCCATTTTTTCCCATTTTTTCGGAAATTTAAATGCATGGTGGGTGAGCGGATATAATTCCCATCCCTCACTTATGATACCGGGAATCGGAGTAATCGCTTGCCAGATTTTCGATACGAGGCTCCGTGTATATCCCCTCTTAAATGAGAGCTCCGGTCCCCCCGGTCAAAGGTAGCCCCACATGAGGCGCAGTTACAATAAAAATTTCGACACCGTAGGTCTTCCCGTTCTACCGAAATTAATTATTTAATTTTTTCCTCCTCCCCCACCTCCTGGAGGGGAGGGGTTACGGGGGTCTAGTTTTCGTCCAGGATTCTCATTTACCCCTCTAGCTATGCTGGGATATGCTTAATTAAAGTGATGTGTATCACACCGCCTTTTATACGGTGTTTCACAACCCCATAGTCGGTATTCTAATAAAATGTACACGATAATCCGTCTCGTAAATCTAACAAAAGAACTATCTGGTGATCATCCACCAACAGTTAAGACTTAATCACCACCAGGGACCTTTTTGAAGGTAAGTTCTGAACGAGGAGGGACTCAACTTTTACTTCCTTCAGCATATATCCTAGTGTAACGGAATATAAGCTTATTCCGCTCCACTAAATTCAGTTCAATTACGAAGGATTTTCGATGTTTGGGATATGAATCACCAGTGACATCTATTCGCGAATGGGTATATCTCGTGCAACAAATTATTTAAGAAGCACAGGTACGCTAGTTTATACCTACAATTTGCGGATTTGTTTCACTGTATATTGCGGGCTTATTTCATCTAGTTGGTAATTGGAGAGCGTAGTACGCTATTTAATACCTACAATTGGTGAATTTAATTTAATATAGATTACTATATTTAGTATATATTGTGTATTTCTTTGGTTTAACGCCGCATGACCTATAGTAGTAGTCACATGATATAAATTATCCAATTAAACATGAAGAAGCATAAGAGGTTGAACGTCTTGAATTTTGAAAAGTAAGGTCGTTTCATCTTTGTGGCGACACAAATACATAATTAATAATTGTATCTGATTCACTTAATCGTGTTTGGCTAAAGCAAGAATTTAGCATTTTTATATTACATTCGGTAAAAATACCGATTTATTGATGAATAATTTCGTCTTCCATTAGTCAAATTCATGTAATTTGATAGAGGTTTAGTCCAAATTTACAGAAAACGTAATGATTTCATCTAGCGGTCACGCACATTATTTTACTTTTTTCCTTTTAAATTGAACAGTATTTTTTTGGGGAATGCTCAGAGTAGAATTTACATATTCCTGCAAAGGTAGTAAATTGAATTTTTTAGTAGAATTTCTCTGAATTTTCCCTTATAGGATTGTTAGTTTTAATACGTTTTCTTTTCAGAGTTATTTCATTAAAATTTCAGTTTATTTGTAACATCAAGCCTATAATTATTAGCACTTGCCCTGTCGCGTCTCAACACTGATGTATCGACATTAATTTGCATTTATGAGAGGTTAAGCTCACATGTGAAAATTTACCTCAGGCTCCTAAACGTATTATTTTGAGGCCTATGTTGTCGTAGCAACTTTAAACTGACTAACACAAACTAACCAGAGTACTTTACTAAAACGTTAGTCAGCGCTAAATACTACAGAATCAATTCTTAACTAAAATGCCCTCGTATTCATCAGTAAGAAAATGCAGAGCTTACAAAATAAATTCAATCCTACAAACTTCTTGGAATTATGAAAAATATTTCTTTCAATAAACTATTGCTTAATTTCAGATATCTCTTGACGTTCATTTAATCAGTAATTTTTTATTTATTCATTCTGACTTTGTAGCTCATTCTAACTTCGTTGGCCCTTCTCGTTTTCTAAGTTTCTAATTTAAATAAGTAAATAAATTTGTAATATTTGTTTGGGTTAAAGCGTATTGAGACATGAATGCGGATCTCCGCAAAGTTGTCTAATTTCAGACAACTAAAAAAAATCAATTAAAATATTTAGGAAATGCACTTGCCAAGGCGTTTTGTTGGCCGCAAAAATTATATTTGCCATGACATATTTGCAACTTTGTGTGGCCTATTGAGACTTCTTGCTTAACGGCGACCGTTGCAAGATATTTCGGTAAATCAAAATCATGATCCTTGATATAACATTCAAATTAAATCGTTGATAGTGGAACTAAATATGTTAATTTAGGTCACGGAGCCACGCGGTATATGATGGATAATAAAATAGCGGTAATATTCCAAATAAAAATAATTTTTATCAAGAGAATATGATTAATTAATGATGACCATAGTGAGCGGAATTTAACAGAAATTTTAATTTTTAATTTAACAGCAATTATTCATTCTTTGGCCGGTACAATCTACTATAATAATAGCAATTCTACTTGGTTGCTGACGATCAACGCATCAGAAGTTAATAAACATCACAAGAAAATAAATTAATTCAACACTTTGATACACATTCTATATTTAATTTAACAAACAAGGTGATATAGAAAATTGGAGGCAACCTAAAACACTTGAGAATAATCAGTTATTAATAACATACCGGTGGCCCATTACTGTGACAAAGTCCAGTATCTCCCTTATTTACAGAGATACAAAAAAAGTTAAATACAAAACTTGTAGGATATGTCGTGGTTCATAGTGTAAAAATATTCTCAATTATACAGGGGTCTTCGTAAAAGCCTGATGTTTGTTTTTTTTTTACTTCGAGCACTACAGATGATGCCACCATTTCTTGTTACTTGATAATTTGTGTTATGTATTAGTGTATTTTCTAGCAATTTCATTTAAAACTTAAATCAGAATTTTAAATAATGAATTTTTCACAAGCCGAAATGGTCGATATAATCTTTGTTTTGGGAGCTAGTGACAAGAATGCGCTATTAGCAAGAAGGATTGTATCAATCACAGTTTCCCGAGAGTCGGCCAACCTGAAAGAAGGGCATTCGAAAAGCGTTTTGAAAGAACGTGGTATATGAAAAAAATACTAGGGAAAACCATGCACAAACTGAGGAAAATCAATTAAATGTACTATTAACAGTAACAGAAAACCCGTATATTGGACAGCGATCCTTTTCTCAGCAGGTTGGTGTTAAACGAAGTACGGTTCAGCGAACACTCAGTCTCAAAAAAATCTTATCCTATCATATTCAGGTACTTCAGGAGTTGGTTCCCGAAGATTACCAAAGACGATTGGAGTTTTAATTGTGGGCCCAAAACAAATTAAATTTTGCTCATTTGATCCTATTCACAGATGAGGCCACATTTCACAGAAATGTGTAAATAAACATAATTTTCATTACTAATCGACTGAAAGTCCATATTTAGTAAGATATACTTCGCAAACTAGATGGACCTTAAATGTTTGGGGAGGTGTTGTCGGTAACCATGTAATTGGAGCATACTTCTTTGATCAAAGAGTAACAGGGGAAGTATACTTAAACTGTTTACATGACCATTTAGAAAAATTATTGGCTCAAGTGCCAAATGAAACACAACAAGAAATGTGGTTTCTTCCTGATGGGGCCCCAGTCCATCACAAGATATCCAGATCGTTGGATTGGCAGGAGAGGGCCTGTTTCTTTCGTGGCCTGCTAGATCCCCAGATCTAACCAAAATGGACTTTAGCATATGAGCGTAAAACGGTTTTAATCATCTCCTGATGATGCTAACATGGTTAGCGAATCGCGCGTCTAGCGCTAAAATTATGTTTCGGTATTGTGGATAAAACTCTGTTTTAGTGCATGTTGCCGAAGATTCCAAACCCCAACGTGGTATATGGGGGTATATAAAAGAACAAGTATATAAAATATCGCCTACAACAAAGGACGACATGAAGATTAAAATTAGAAACTGTTTTCAAGATAACAGTGTTGAATTTAAGTAGCGAATTCGAGAGCCGTACTGTACTGATGTGTATTCTAGTAGGGGGCGGACATTTCGAACATTTAATTAGGTAGTAAGTATTTGACGTTTATCTAGTATTCTAAGGTGTATCTGTACAACTAGTTATACTCGTAGCTGTATAATAGTTAGAGTTTTCGATATATTATCAATTTAATATTAATATTAATAATTCATTTTCTATAATAACAGACGGGATTCGGTTTCCTGAGTCATTGTTTGCATACCCTTGCTTAAACAGTTTATAATATTAACTATATAATCCAAAAAAATGGTTTTTTTACTACTAACATGATAAATCACCATTATTTACTCCATTCCTCAAATGAGAAGTAACATTTCTCACCCTAGGTAAATAATAATATTAAAAAAAACCTAGGTTAATAATGAAACGGAAACGAAAAATGTCAAACTTGTTAGTTTGACAACTAGTTGTCATTTCGGATTATCTGAACAATGAGTAGGAAATGATTAATTTCAAAATTTAATCAATTCAAATAATGATAAGGATTGTATCAGTGCTATTAGTAAAAAAATTATATACAGTATGACTCACTTTTCATGACTCCCCATAATATTCTTATTAATAATGCGATTTTTTCAAAATTTAGATGGATAGAAGGTACTTTGTATGTATGGAGCTGTCAGGAGATTATTTGCATTTTTTGGCGAGTTAAGCCGGGAACACACTTTCGACACGCCACGCGACTCTGCGAGCTAGCGCGTTCCGTGGCGTGGCGTAAAATTTTTGGTTCAGAAGCACACTATAGGCAAGCAATCGCTGTGATGTACACCACACGTCAGTTGATTGCGTTTATTTCTCAATTTAATTTTTTCTCGCAGCAGCAGTGTTTCTAGAAATTAAACACGCCAGCATTACCGATTCTTCTGATTGAGAAGAGGAATTGGAAGAAGTTGGAGTCTATCTATATATTAGAAAATAAGGGAAGTCATAGAGCATCCTGGGTACACGAAATTAACCAAAGAAGATAACAATTGGGCTAATTTCATAGGCTGGTATAATTATTAATTCCTATTATGGATGTATTCTTATCGGAACCATACATGGAACTACATGTAAAGACTATGTACTAACATGTACTACAAAGCATGTACTCCATCTTTATTCGAACGACCTAATATTTCCCGTTTCTAAGCCAATCTTTCGTAAGAAAAAGTTTTGTCGACGAAAACATTTTTCTTATGTCAGGTGTGTCACTTTATTATCAACAAATAATTCAATAAATAATTCATTTAGTTACCACAAATTTTTAATTCCCGTCCAATTTCCTCCCAGGACGTCTGTCTCATATGATCATCCCTGTAATCTCGGCATTTGACGCTGTATAAACAAACATTCATGCTCATCCACCTTTTCAATAAGTAAGTCATCCATTTTAGGATTAAAATTGCATTAAAAATTACTGAATAAATTAACCGAATTCGCTTTTTGGCGCCTCAGTGCTCACCACGCGTGGCAACAAAAGTGTGGATTTCCACATGCTGCAGCATGCATGGGGTGTGACGTCAGCGTGGCATGGAGTGATTTCCGTGCCGTGCGGTGTGTGTGTTTCCGGTCCATATAAAAGCATTGTTTTAGAAGCTCCGCACTTTTTGCATAGCACGCCACGGTACACGCTAGCTCGCAGAGTGGCGTGGCGTGTCGAAAGTGTGTTCCCGGCTTAATCACGGTTAACTACAAGTATAATACTGAAGTAAGTGCCAAGCGGACACCCCATCACAAATTGTACTGTCTGCTTCTGTCTTCGCCAAAATACCGTAGTTAGATCTTGCATTGCTAGAAGAGAATATAGATATTTTGCATATTTATTTGAAAATGATCAGTTTCATCAGTGCAGAACGTTTACTCTTATTTTTAATGACAGAATGGTGGCCTCTGGAGATAAGCAAACTAATGGTATTTTTTCTATGAATATGTTCAGGATACTTTATGCTGCCCAAATCCCATTTGGAACACATTTTTGTAGGAATTCCGATGCCTATGAGGCTTCTATAGAAGAATTTCATGAACGTATAATTGTAACTTGTTCAGAATGGAAAAACAAACATTTCACATGCATAACGTTTCAAAATTAATCCGCCATGACCCCATCAAACCTCGAGTACCACACCTCGTCACGTAACACGTATGTAAGTTGTAGTAAGCCGTAGTTGAAAATGATAATGCAATAGTGACGTCACGAAACTTCCCCTCACTTACCACAATTAAATTAATCCTCGTGAAAACAAAGTAGTATCCTGTAGTATGCCGTGGTTAATTGTAGTTAGCTCGCGAAAAAACGATTCTTGTTACGATATCTGTCAGTTAGACAACTCAACTTCCAGGCTACCCGATATTTCGAACTATTTGAAAAATAAGTAGAAAATGACTAATATAAAAATCAAATCGAATCAAATATGGTAATATATTAGTGTTAGTAGTAAAAAAAAATCTATATATACCTCGGTTGAGAAGGCCATTATTAACCTCGCACATTATATCATTCAGCGCTACGCGCCTCAGGATATAAAAGTGCTCGGTAAATTATGGCTTACTTCTCAACCTAGATATATAATATACTATTTTCTTCACGTTCCCATACTTTTTAAAGAAAAAGTGCCGGCACGTCATGCGTCATTCCCACTATGTTTCTTCACTTTCCTTTAATTTTTCTTGTGCGTACTCTTGAAAGAAGAAGTTCGGGCATGTATCTCACGATCGTTTTTGCACGTTCTCTTACTTTTTATAACATTTAGCTACACTTTTGCAAGTAAAAGAATATACAGATGTGTGCCCGTATTTACTATTAAAATTTAAGATTTTTTCTTCACGTTCCCATTTTTTTAATGGAAAAAGTGCCTGCACGTCATTGCCACCATCTTTCTTCACTTTCCTGTAATTTTTCTAGTGCGTCTCATATTTTTGAAAAAAAAGTACGGCATGTATCTCACGATCGATTTTCCACGTTCCCTTACTTTTTGTAACATTTAGCTACACTTTGACAGTTTTGACACACAATTTACCTTTTCTTTCTTCACGGTCCCATACTTCCTAAAGAAAAGTGCCAGTACGTCATTCCCATTTTCTTTCTTCACTTACCTTTATTTTTTCTAGTGCTTACTCATACTTTTGAAAGAAAAAATATGGCCATGCATCCCACGATTGTTTTTGCACGTTCCCTTACTTTTTGTAATATTTAGCCACATTTTTGGAAGAAAATTATTGTACAGTTATGTGCCTGTACTTTCCTTTTAAGATTTAAGTTTTCATTATTTTTCTTCACGTTCCCATACTTATAGTTTTTAGTACGTATTCATACAAGTCTTTCGTACTTTCTCTACATTCCCAAACTTTTGGGAGTAATAGTATGTATGGGTATGTGCTTGTACTACTTTTTAAAATTTTATTTTCCTTTTCTTCTTCTCGTTTATATACTTTTTTTAGTGCGTTTCCTTACTTTTTTTTTATTCACGTTCCCTTAATTTCTCATCGGTCTCAGAATAGTTTTTAACTTAAAATAAAGAGAGCTTGTCTTTTTCGATATTTAAAGTGGAAACTTCCTGAGGCGCGTTCAGCACACTTTTTCCTAGATATTGAATGAGACTGAGACGTTCGAGTCTTTAACGCTAATTCGGGTAAAGTCGGCTCTACTCGACTTCAGCCTAGAGAGAGACAGAAACAGTTAGTCACAAGAGATATAAGGCATTTAAACTCTTATGTGAATCAACCCCTACATTATGTTAGTTTGTGTAATATACTAATTCGATTATGTTGGGGTTTGGAACCTTCGGCAACATGCACTAAAACGGAGTTTTATCCACAATACCGAAACAGAATTATTGCACTCGACGCGCGTTTCGCTAACCATGTTAGCATCATCAGGAGATGATTAAAACTTAAAAAGTTTTAATCATCTCCTGATGATGCTAACATGGTTAGCGAA
>JAEQML010072860.1:0-15272 GCA_016904865.1 Pissodes strobi
ATTACGGATTTTAATGGCTTCTAAGGTCCCAAAATCAATCATGTATCGCACTTATTCGAAAAATTCATATTAATGGCATTTTTCATAAGAACACATGTGTTAGAGAGAGACAGAAAACAGATTTTTGGAAAGATCTTAACATTCAAAAATCATTAAAATGCGATACAACAATAAGAATGTGAAATTTATTATTTGTTCCAAATCTAATCCCACACAACTATTTACTTGGGTAAACTGCTAAAAATATAGCCTACAGCCTATGGTTTGAGCGTTGACACTTTAATATCTATAATATTTATTAACCATTTCTTATGTTAGTTTTTAAGCTTTCTTTATGCAAAGCGTTAATGCGTAAAAAAAGGTTTTTGTTTTTAATCCTATTAAAAATCTATTTTCTGTCTCTCTCTAACACATGGGTTTTTATGGAAAATGTCACTAATATAAATTTTTTGAATAAGTGCGATACATCATTGGTTTTGGGAGCTTAGAAGCTCTTAAAATCCCTAATAAAAAATCCAGGGCCGTATTTAAAAAAACAAAGTTGATGATGGCAGCTCAAAGACGAAACGTCAGCTTGTAAATCTGATAACACCATCTTAAAGAACAGAAAAAGTAGCGATGAGAATGTGAAATTTATTTTGTTATATCTATTCAAATAGAGTCATAAAAAAATAAAAACAAAATCGCGAATATTCGGTTTTTTCCAAAAATCTTCGGAAGTATTCGGAATTTTTAAACTTGTAAGGTGGCATTTTGATCAGCATCAAACTGCGCAACTTTGCCTCCATTTAACCAACCTTGTATCTCTTCTAGTTGCCGTTGCGTTTCTTCTATAGCTAAAACAAATCAAAGACAGAAAATTTCGTACAGAATGGCCGTGATGAATGGTTGAAAAAATACGGATAATGCACGAAGTACTGATGGGATTATTCTTTTTATAGATGTGCAGGAAGCTCATGTTATGTTTCCAGAATTTCTAGAACACAGACATAGAACCGAATCAGAATCCACTTTCTTGACACAAAGCGAGAGAAGTCTTTCGCCGGATTTATCTTCGTCTATCTCTAGCATGTCATTGGATAATACATATGCTGGTCCCTCTTTTGCTACGGTAAGGAATAAATTAAATATTGTTTACATAGTTAACCAAATTATGACAAGTAAAAGTAAATGTAAATTGGTGTTTATTTAAAACTTTTAATAGAATATAAATAAATAAGCTGACTCTAGGAAGGCAAATAGGTTTTTTACGGTTGAAGCAGCAAACACGACCAATCGCTCACAACCACATGAACACAGTTCAGGTGAATTAATCAGTGTTCTAAATATCACACATCTTATTAATGTCATACTAACATTTTGCACATTCAAAATGCTGATTAATTTAACGAGTGTGTGACCAATCGAACTTCAAAGAATTGGCCCATAATAGTTAAGGTTACTTAACTTTTTTACAGTAAAGATTTGTTAAACCTTGCCTAGATAGATAAGAGGTCATTTAATTCAGAAAGTAATTTTGATACCATAGTCTACATTTAAAGATCAATGACACATATGATGAATGCATATTGCCGTAAATATTGAAAAAATACTTTTGTTACATTCATTTTTGGATTTTATATCTATTAATTGAAGAGTTACAAGTGTACTCTCATGTCTTCTATGGTTTATACTGTTCGTACCTTTAGCACTGAATATTTTCAAATAAAAATTATATGTTTTAATTTTGATGTATTTTCAGTGCAAGAATAAAGAGAGGTTAATTAACCTTAATAATTTATATTGTTATTAAGGTCAGTCCCCTCCCAACATAAGAGCGTAAGTCGTGTTTGCTCCGATTTTGGATTCCAACTGAGTTCAAGTGGTGCATGTGGCAAAATTACGGTATTATAATATAACTTGTGACCTAAATCATTAATTCTTCCAGAATAATTCACTTATGCTTTTAAACGTGCAACATTTTTGCTATGTATTTGTTTTTAGGAAAAACTTTAATTTAGCGCTAAGTCAGAGAAGCATATTGCAATAACGTTTTGTCGTTTTTTACTACCAACTTGGTCAATGTTATATCCTATTTCTTTCCTACATATGTAGTCCACTCGCATCACCCGGTGAAATATCACCACATTGGTTTCGGTGGCGTGAAATGACCTCTGAGTCATGTTTCGTCACCATGCCTTTCTGATCCTGTTCCCAGGGTGGAAAAAAAACACAAATATTGCATGATGGCGCCTCCCAGATCAAAATACTGCAGAGGTAAAATAGCCTCCCATTCGGATCTCCGGGTGAAGGCTGGCCTGGGGGGACCATCTGGCCTGAATGTCTCTAGGATAGAAAATAGACTGCGATTGCACTTCTGCAACATAAGAGGCATCAACACAAATGTTAACTCGATCCACCAGTACCTAACATCAAATAAGCCTCATATTTTAGCTCTAGCAGAAATAAAAGTGAAATCAAGCTCTACACATTCACTTGAATATAACGGCTTTTCTCAAACCTTGTCAATTAGATTGATTTTCTGCAGATCATCTATCCAACGGCAGAAATTGTCATAGTACGAGACTTCAACGTACATAACATCGTCGCCAACAGAAACGACCATGAAGGACGAGAAGCCAAGTCCTTTGCTATAAGTCACGGACTTACTCAGCGGGTTGACGAACCTACCAGCGTGAAAAATACTGCGTGTCTCCTGGATCTATTATTAACAACGAATTCTAATCTCTACACCGTAACTGTCCAACCTCCGTTGGGCTCATCAGACCACGATCTGATCTCCACAACCTGTGAACTTCCTATCAAAATACAGGAGCCACAGGTACCCCGAAAGGTTTGACGCGATCTTCACGAGTTTTATCTTTCTTTTCCTTGGAAAGATGTCTGCTTTAGGAATCAAAACACCCCTGAATCTGCTGATGAGATAACTCCAGTAATCTTAGCTCTGATGGAAACCTTCATCCCATCTTCTATGAAACGTATCTCAAACCGTAAACCATAATAATAATAATAATAGTAATAAACAAAACTTTATTGTCAAAAAAGTATAAAATTCCTTTCAGAGACAAAGCATCAAGTAAAATAATTAAAAGTAGAAGACATAAATATTAAAACAGCAAAACATTAAATAGTGATGACATAAAAATATAATAATAATAATACCTAAAAATAATAAAAACCATAAATACAATAAATGGAGGAACAAAACTAGCATTAAAACGCAATACACAATGTACCCAAACCACAACACATTGCTCTAGATTAGACTGTCATGAAAAAATTCATCTGCCAAATAATAAGCTTTTGCAGCTAGCAGCTTTTTGGCCTTTCTTCTAAACATTTTTAAACTGCCAGTCTGACAGTTGTAGTGGTAAATGATTAAATCATTTTTTGCCAGTATAAATAAGAGATCTTTTAATTTTGTCGGAAGTTGGTATGAGCAAATAAGCCACGTGAGAACTGCGTGTTGGGTAGTATGACTGCGAATTAATTTCGGGGACGTACTTGTGAACCAGCCATACCGTTTCCAGAATAAATAGGGATGGTAGGGTAAGAAGTTTTTTAGCTTTAAACACTGGTTTCAGTGGGTCTCATGCCGTACACATATCTAACAGCCCTCTTCTGCAATACAAAAATAGCGGTGAAGAGGTAATTACTGCATGATCCCCAATAACATATGCCATACCTTAGATGAGTCTCGACCAGGGCAAAATATGTATTCCTAGCTGCAGTTTCGTTCAACTCCCCAGACACGATTCTTACAGCATAACATCCTTTAGATATTTTCTTGGATATTATTTAATATGATCTTTAAACCTTAGGAGATTATCAATATGCAGCCCAAGGAATTTGCTGGAATCTAGTTCATTTACAGGGGTATATAGAAACTCCTTTCGAGTTACATTTGAATGTTAATATATTAGTTTTAGCAATGTTAAGAACTATAGTTAGCATTACACTATTCCTTCATTTTAATTAGGTCATCGTTAATCTTCAATGTCAATCGCTCACTATCCTTGTGATGCCAAAGAATTGTGGTGTCGTCTGCGAGCATGGTGAATCTTCCGTGAATATTAATGCCCGATAGATCATTAACATAAATCAAAAATAAAAACGGGCCCAATACAGATCCCTGAGGGACACCCGGTTTCATACAACGTGGAAGTGATTCACAGTTGTTAAGGAGCACTGTTTGAGAGCGTTCTTTAAGGTAAGCGCCGAGCTATTCTAAAGATTCGTCGCGGAAAGCGTACAGCTGAAGCTTAGCAAGAAGAATTCTATGATCAACACAATCAAAGGCCTTCGCAATATCGCAAAAAACAGCCGCTGCAACATCCCCCTCATTAACCCTCAGATACAGAATCTCAAGAAAACCAAAGATCGTATCACCAGTATTCATGGAAGAACGAAACCCGAATTGGTAGCTGGAAAGTATATTATGTCTATTAATAAAACTGATAACGCGCTTATAAACCAATTTCTCAACTACCTTGCCCAGAGTCGGAAGCAACGAAATGGGTCTGAAATCTGACGGATCACCATTGTCGCCACCCTTAAACAGAGGGATTACTCTGGCAAGCTTCAAACAAGAAGGAAAATACCCGATAAAAATAAGGAGTTAATAGCTTCATCAAGCGCAAAAAATGCGAAATCGGGGAGATTTGACAATATGGTAATAGATGTGTCATCATACCCAGAGGTTTTTTTTTTATTCTTGGCTTCAAAGCAGATTAGTTTAACCTCCCACATCTGTCGGCTCAAAGTAAAAAGACTCAAAAACATTCACGTGCCTGAGATACTGTAGGACATCTCTCGGTATGATGTTTGACGTTTTCATCCTAGAAGCAACAGAGACATAATAGTCATTGAGTTGGTCAGACTTTAAACTTGTAAGGGCGGTTTCGACGTTTCTTCCACTTAACTCACCAACAATGGCCCAGTATTCCCTTTTTTTATTGTTAGCACTAGCAATGCGATTACCATAGTAGGATTTTTTAGCTAACTTAATAGGTTTCCTATATATAGAACGATATTTACTAAAGTGTCGCATGAATAATCTAGAATTAATAAAATATTTTCTCAGGTAATGAAGGCAGCGCATGTTACGGGCTGACATTTTTAATCCTGTGTAGCCCTCCCAACACTAATTTTAATGCATTGATTAATTACTTTGAAAACATATTTTCTAATATTTATCCTTCTGTGGAACAAATAATATGCATGGGTGATTTTAATGTCAATCTATTGAATGAATAAAATCCTTTAGTATCTTTGTTCGATAATTTTAACTTGGTTCAGATTATAAATCAATCTGCTAGAATTTCTCACAATAGTGCTTCACTTTTGGATCCTATATTTGTAACGGATGATACTATGGTTCAGGAGATGGGGATTATCTCATTGGACAGTATATCAGATCACTGTTTAGTCTATTGTTATTTAAAAATTGAATAGCTTTCTGTTGAACACAAAATTCTTACCTATAGAAATTTTAACAACTTCAATGCTTACGTTTTCTACGCTGGACTTCAATTAATAAATTGGGATAATATAATTTATGAACAAAATATAGATAATAAAATTTTATTATTTAACCAATATCTTTTCTCTGTTTTTGATAAATATGCCCCATTCAAAACGGCTAGGATAACGAAACCATGGGCTCCCGGATTGACACCAGATATTAAAATGTTTATTAAACAAAGGGACAGGGCACTTCGAGATTTTAAGAGGACCGGTGCAGTACAACAGTGGAATAATTACGTAAGATTACGAAATTTTACGTTATCAGTGTTAAAAAAGACAGTACTTAACAATTTATGTGTCGAAAAAAAAAACCCTAAAAGCTCTCAATGTATGCTCAAATAGAGATATTAATATTCCAACGGATTTACTTGATCCTAATGGTATAAGTTTGATTTTTAGTGAATTTTTGCAAACTATTTCTGACTGTTCTTCTAAAGTCAACTTTTATAAACGAAATGTTTTTGATGGCAATGTGCAATTTTCATTTAGTTTGACAACTGTCGGTGAAATTAATAAAATAATTAATAATATTAGTACAAACGCTTCAAGGGTAGACGGTGACAATGCTAAGATGTTAAAATATTGTAGTCCCTTTATAGATGTCTACATCACACCATATAATCAACTGCTGTATAGAGCATAATTATTTTGCTGATCAGTGGAAAATATCCATAGGCAAACCTTTACCCAAGATAAAAAATCCAACTAATATTAGTGACCTAAGAATAATTCGTATCTTACCAGTTCTGTCAAAAGTTTTTGAAAAAATATATAACCAGTTAATTGAATATTGTAATATAAATAAAATTGTTCCAGAAAGTCAGTGTGGTTTTAAGGACCTGAGTACTGGCGTAGCCTTAGTTACCGTTACTAATGACATAATAACTTCAATTGACAAAAAGTTGTCTACTGCATTGGTTCTTTTAGACTTTTCTAAGGCCTTCGACACTATTAATCATGAACTTTTGTGGACAAAGCTTAAATAATTTGGATTTCTAGATCAATCGGTGGAGCTTATAAAATCTTATTTTCAAAACAGATATCAAAAATATATTGTAACAATGCTTTCTCTGAGGAAGTACAGATCTTGTCCGGTGTACCTCAAGGGTCAGTTCTTGGACCCTTACTGTTTATTATTTACACATCGAATATAGTTAAGTCTTTAACATACTGCAAATTACAGGCTTTTGCGGATGATAACCAAGTTTATTTTTACTTCAACCATCAGGATTATTTAAATGTTTCCTATTTAATAAATCATGATATAAATATATTGAAAAAACTTTCTTCTGAACACAATCTTAAACTAAATCGTTTAAAGTCAAATGTTATGATATTTGGTGGTAAAAAGGACTTGCTCAACACTTGCTCACGGCTAATATTTGGATTACGAAAATATGGCCACATTTCACACACATTTAAGGAACTTAATTGGTTGAGAATGGACAGGCGCAGAGAGTTGCATTTGGCAAACTTTCTATTTAAAGTCATGTCAAACCGGTCATTTCCATTAGCTTTCAAAAATACATTTATATCTCGTTTAAATATTTATGCCAGAGCCATCCGATTTCCAAATAAATTAACAATGCCCCATCATCAGACTGTTACGTTTCAAAGATCGTTTACATATAATGCCCTTAAAGTTTACAACTCTTTACTAACTGAACTAATAGCTCTTGATGAACAAAAATTAAAAAAAAAGGGAAACATTATTTTCTAAACAAAATGTAGACCTTTTATTATTTATTGTTTATTGTCTTTTACTATTGTTATTATTCTTTTTAAATGGATTGTATTATTCAGTAACACATTAAATGAATTGAAATTGTTGCTTATTTATTTATGTATTTATTTATTTTTAAGTTAACCGTGCATAACTTGGGTTCAGTAGAGTAGCTAGACTACCTTGCTTTCCCGGTATATTTTTTTTATGTATATTATGTGTAGGAAAAACTGTATACCTTACTGAAATATAAGACATTTGTTATTATTATTATTATTATTATTATTATTATTATAAAAAAGAAATTACTTCTGAATTCTGACACATTTGCGATACCTGTGTTTTCTGTTCAATGTGATCTATTTACGGCAACAAATACGCTCAACAATTCGGAATATGTTTAATAAGAGGCCAGCAATTACAAAAATACAGTAAAATCCGTTGCTAAACTATTTTAGTACTAATTTTTTAGTATAGATCAAGTTACAAGCAAACAAAAAAAAAATAAATCTTAAAAATAATATCAGATGCTTTCAATAATTTCAGATGCTTGCCACTGAAAAGAAACCCTCTTGGCCCGTCCTGAAAAGGGCTAAACCAACCAATCAATCTTCATCTTCGCCAGTCAAGCTAATTAATGTTACCGGATCGAGCATGTCAAACAGGAGTGTAAACGATAGGCGCCGAAATAGTGATACCGAGCCAGACGATCCTGAGCCAGTGCCTGATTTTAATCAAAGTTTCGGATATTCACTTGCAGAAGCACTGGCAAAGGGTTTAGAAGATAACGGAGATCCTGAAAATAACGGTATGTTAAATTGGTTTATTGGCGTTGGCGTCACTTTCTTATCCTAATCTTTAAAATCAAAAATACATTTTAAACATTATAATGGACTATATCGGTGTTCTTAGTGACATGGAAACTCAACATTCACTAAGTTCCTTTAACAAATGGTCTTAAATGAATAGTTTCGGCGGTAGGATCCTCGTGAAACATAGTTGAATAATAATACTAGGGATAATTAGTACACTGCCTTTTAGATGTTCTAAAATAATTTAATGAGACATTTTTTCTACATATGTTTCGGCTTGATGAGCCTTTATCAAGACTAGTTGTATACTAAAATTTAAAATTGTTATACCCTACTAAGCCGCCTGGCGGTATTTTGTTTTTATTGCACTGTCAATTATGCAGGTCAGTTGGTCGTTCGTATTTAAAACGTCTGTTTTTTGTGACATGGATTTCTAGGTACTCCAAAAGGTTCAGCCTTTTGCTTTTTGTTTCCGTGTAAAAGATTGACATTATTCGTATCTATAAAATGGATATTTTCTATACAATGGTTTGGCATGCCAGAGTTTTTAATATGTAAAATCGATTTTTTGGATTCTTTAATCCTAATATTTAAGTTTCCACCAATTTGTCCTACGTATACAGCTTCACAGTTCACACAATTTATTTTGTAAACACCAGATTTAGATTGTTTGTTAATTTTGTCTTTATTATTTATTAGTTTTCTCCCTAGATTATTCTTATTAACCTGAAGTATTTTACAGCCAAGTTGACCTGACCTGCTCTTTAAACACCTGCATAATTGGCAGTTCAATAAAAACAAAATATCGTCAGGCGGTTTAGTAGGGTATAACAATGTTATATTTTAGTATACAACTACTCTTGATAAAGGCCTCATCAAGCCGAAGCATATGTAGATAAAAAATATCATTAAATTATTTTGAAACATCTAAAAGCAGTGTACTAATTATCCCTGGTCTTAAATGATATTGCCAGTATTCTCAAAATTGGACAGTACCTAACCCAGCAAGTTTCTGACGTTTAATAAATACTAAAAGAGACAGCAGGAGGTTTCCTCAAACAATGTTTATGAGAGAGAATTAAATACCCTATAGATTATGTAAATATTTATCCTTATTCTATAATCACAGTATCTTATAATTTTCAATCGCAGGTGAAAGTACCGATTTCCGTTGGCAGTTGTTTTAAAAATTCCATGATGTTTAAAACTTTTGAAAAGTTAGACCTAATACTGTTTTGACTCTGTGTAAGGAAAATAAATCTCATCACTCTTTGCAAAATATTTATCTATGTATGACCTTAAAATCACTGTATGCTTTTAGGTTTAGTTTGTAAAATGTCCCACTTTAGAAACCTATAAAGTCATTAAAATATTCAACCTGTGAAAAAAAAATTTATAAAACGTCTGGTTACAACTGCAGTTTTTAGAAAATTGCTTAGTTTGGGACCGGCAAACCATTCTCAAGAAGAAATTTTATAGTTATACTGGCGTTTTATCTGATTAGTAGTTACATCTTTTTGTCAGCATTTTTTTAAACCATTACAAGTGTGTTAATCTAAATGTATAAAATAAACAAACCAATATAAGATACATTTTCGATATTCTAGAAAAAAGTAGTTGATATTTTTAATCTTACAGATCCGACGGTATCCAGCAAAAAGAAGAAAAAGAAAAATAAACAGAAACTGCTCTTCTCTACACACATGGCTTTCCCAGGAAACTAATAATTTTTCCGTAACCACTTAAAAAGTTTTCAATCATCAGTAAATATTTAGTGACAATAGAAATTTTACAATTTTCAGTTATATTAGGGACAACTTCGATTTTATCGTTTTTGTATCAATTTTGTTGATAGATTAATAAATTTTTAAATTTGAATAAATTGTGTAATTTACTTGTCTCCAAAAAGATCGGTGTTTCTTATGTGGGGCCAAAATACCTAACTATACATGGAATTTTCCCAACAACTAGATTTCTCTCTTGCGGAGGTTTTATGCTCCGCCCCTTTGGGGGAAAAAATTTCTTTGACGTGCAGTCGGGAGATCGGTATTACTTATTGTACTTTTAGCCGTCATAGCCGTGCTTAATTTTGTGTGTTTTGTTTGTGATTCTTTTGGGCATTGTGTTTTATTTTTGTTTTTAAACTAATAAAATGAGTGACAAAAACTATCAGGACTTCATCATGCTTGTGTAGTGCCAAACTGTTATTAAAGGCTATATATCTTGAAGAAGAAATTCTATCGCTTTCCTAAGGATGCTAACCGGTAAGTATTTACACCATATTTTTTGCATATTTTGGTAAAAAGTAAACTTTTGATTATTCCGTCGTATGTTATAAAATATTTTAGGAATATCTCGTGATTCTAACTTGTATAGTTTCAAAATAGGGTAGGACACAGTTCATCAAACTCTATGTTTATTTAAAAAAAAAACAATTTTTAAAATCGTTAAAGTAGTTTAATCTTATACAAAATTCTTCTATTAATATGAGAAGCCTCCAGCTCCCAGGTTAGCTATACAGCTGCCCCAGGTTCTATCCGCTCCTAAAGTTAGCTATAGAGATGCTTTAGTTCTACTCATTTATTCCTTACCAAACCTGGTACCGGTTAGTCACTTGACGACTGCTAGGACTAGGGGTTTCACAACCACCATAGTAAAGTCAAATCAAGAAGTTTGTCAGGGTTCTGAGTAAGACTAGTGTCTAAATAGTCAGTTAAAAAGCTTAGGGAAACATTCTAGTGCTCTAAAATAAAACTCAACTCTTTAGAAAAACTATAATTATAAGACAGTAAACAAAGACCTATAAACAGTACCTCAATTCGAGAAAACATGCGTACCTTAGTAATCGGGTACAATAGAATCTCATTTGTCTGACCAATAGTCGTTAAAGTTTTATCGTTAATACATTGTTATTGTTATAAACTTAACGTGCTTACTTTATCATCTCTTCTTACCTAACTTAACTCGGCTCCGGTCTACCTCGGTTACTCCCCGGCACGCTAAGCAAAGCGTGTCCTCACGAATAAAACATACAGTGGCAGATTAAGGGAAGTGTCAAGACCCCGTCATTGTACTAATCGCGACGCGGCTCTTCTCTGAGACGTTATTCTTTTAAAAACGCGACAACCTCCAAAATTATTCGTGACAGCATGTTGTAAAATATTTTAGGAATATCTCGCGATTCTAACTTGGGTAATTTCAAAATAGGGTAGGACACAGTTGATCAAGCTCAAAGTTTATTAAAAAGGAACAATTTTTAAAATCGTTTAAGTAGTTTAAACTCATTCAAAATTCTTTTAATATGAGAAGCTCTGTTTGGCCTGTTTAAATATAATGTGCCTAACAGTTATTAATTTAATACTTAATGTTAAAAAAGTCACACTCTTTCCCAGTTGTAAAAAGGGAAGTAAAAGAGGTTTTATTAGGGGTTTTGTTTAATATTTCGATCATTGATTTCCATGTACAAACTGTATATTTTTTAGGATTAAATAATTAAAAGATACTACCTATAGGTACCCATATTTCGAGGATAATAATATTATAATCCAGGTAAATTCTCCCAGAGGCTTGCTATTTTAAAATTTATGATTGTTTTAAATTAAGGATTCTAGTGTTGGCCCCCGTATAAAATATCGAGGTGATAACCCCCAACTATTTTCGTTTACCTATTGTTACAACTTTTTTCGCCAATTGCGCTCTCAGCTGGTTCATATGCCTAGCTCACCCTGCCGATTGTGGTTTTATTCTTTTTAAAGGCGTGGGTTGAAGTTCAGTTAGAGCGGGCGCCACTTAATTTTTACTGTTCGAAATTAATTAGAAATTCTATCTGTCTGAAAATCGGATAATCAAATTTAGAAAAAATACCCTGTGAAAAGAGTAAAACAATTAGACTGAGATTGAATTATAGCCTAAATACAGTTACCAAAATAAACACCAGTATTACAAACAACCAATTTATTTAAAAACTACTACTTGGGTAGAATAATCTACTTTCTTAACATTTAGAAGATTTTCTGATTACTGATGGTTAATATTATGCTAAAAAATATTTATGGAATATCACTTGAGCTGACCCTTATACGCCACAAGTGGTAGTTAATGTTCAAACTGCAATTTATTAATTGCTATGTTAATTAAGTTTCATAAATTACAACAATTAAGTATCAATTAAACGATTTAGGCCTGGTACTCACTGCGATTAAACTTTAAATCAGCACTAGTTATGGTACTTTAGCAAGTTTCTGATCAATAAATTAACATTACTAATTACTGTATAAAAATCTCAATAAAATACCACAATGCCAATTAAAGAGAGGAGTTATCTTTAAAAGAACAGTTTCTATTGCTTATATATGTAACAATTTATATGCTAAAATTTGGAAATAAATATCCACTAAACTATGCTTAGCTTATTCCCTTGGCAGCTGGAATATAGAAAAAAAATGCTAAACTAAAAGGGATTTACTGAATAAAATATAGCCGCACCAAGTAAGGAAAATTGAGCTCAATTGGACGATATCATGGCGAAACGTTCAATAATAAGGTTTAAATAGGTTAAATTAAAGTTCTGCCATGGGATTTACGGATAGAAATAATTAACTTAATATAGATGGCAAAACCGCCTTAATTGTACGATATAAATTTAGATAATACCAAGAGAGGAAAAATACAGTTTATTAGAGAACTGTCTCTTATTAAAAACACTAAATAAGTTCAGCGTACGCGGAGACTTGTTTCGAACTAACTGGCCAGACCGCGAATAGTTTTTTTTTCAGACCAAGTTTTTCCGAGGACCAGTCGGTTTATATCCCAAAGATTTTTAGCTTTTTATACCATCTTTCAAGGCCTGTTGGAATTAGCACGTGTCCAGCTATTAAAATGTTTTAACCAAGAACACTTAAGGAGAGAACGCATTGGGCGGTCCCGTCGCATCGCGCTTCCGTTCTGGGCTGAGCTGATCGGAGTCTTCACAAAATCATTCGCATTAGGCTATCGCGGTCCGTTCGCGTATTTAGTAATCCTCTGCATTACAGAACCCCAGTTAAATAACGTCACCCGATTGACTAACTCCAACCCCACCCGTCAATGTTGTTTACGTTTGTTCGCTTCATGCATTTGTATGAGATTTTTCGAGAGAAACAGAAATGTGAATGGCTTTCTGAGAACTTTGAAATAATTTATTGAATAAATTAACTAGAATCAGTTATTAGCTCCGATTCATCATAGTCGCAGCAATATTTTCCTCTTGTGACGGTAAAAATGCTCATAACCACAAACAATATAGCTACGCAACAGACGTCTGGTCAAAATGGCAAGAAATGAAACGATGATTTGGCGAATGCCGAATATCGTATCACACTTAAAGAGAAGGCACTACACGCATCGAGCGACGTGAATTTAATTTTTCCTGCAAATTTACTCCCAGCAGCCGATTGCCGTTTCTGCAATGTTGCCAATATCCAATGGCGGATTTACCCTAAGGCCCGGGCCGAGGGCGGCCTGATTTTAAGTTGGAAATAAAGTAATTTCATTATGTAGTCTATATGGCTGATAGTTTGGGGCCTAGGGCGGCCGAGACTGCAAATCCGCCACTGCCGATATCGTTCGATTCAAATAATAGGATACGTGGATAGCGCGTAACTAATTATTTGTTTGCGGTGGATGAAACAAATTCATGGAAGGGTTGTCGCGATCCGCGAGTAAGGAGCCGACTGCAGCTGTGTCACCAAATAACTAATTTGTTTGTGGCTGTGTGTAACCGCTGTCTTGGGTCTGGGTTTCCTGGTCATTTCGGGTGCCGCAAAATTATATTTATTTACATTTCTAAAAATACTTATAGAGGCATAATAATTAGAAAAGGAAGATCTATAGAAAATATTGAATATAATTTGCATGCGCTTGTTGTGACGTTTGATGATGTGAAGAAAATCTTTGGGTAAGCTATTTTATGACTGTAAGCAAGAATATTCTCATTCAGATTTTAATTTTCAATAAAAACTATGGTACTAATATAAGAATGCATTTAGCGGTGCCAAACAAAAGTACTGAAAATATGGTGAAAAAATCGATGGATTTATTTAAAGAGACATTTGACAAAATCAAAGAACAGGAGCTTATAGGAACAAAGATAAAAAAATGCTATAATTTTCAAAAATTACGCTTGGTTGGGAAGAAAAGATAGTGACTGTTATCACCATAAATTGTTTTTCATTTCAAAGATGGTAAATACAAACTTGTTTAAATTTTGCAAATGGAATGAAAATTATAAAAAGGATTTCAAATGGAAACTGAAAATTTTTAAAAATCAGTAAACCTCTATCAAATTTCTCTGAAATAAAGATAGACAGTATCCGATGTAGTATTTGCCGTATAATACATGGTATTATACCATACAGTGTGTCTACGCACTGACTCCGGAAGAGCGAAAGTTTTTTTATTGGTTGATTTACGAAAAAAGTCTCTTTATAAAACCTTTTGTTTGTCCTGAAACGTTAGATTGTTATTAATTAAAAAAAAAATGCGAGGTACGAAAAAATTACATATATTATGATATTATGTCACATGGGCGCTTACTGCAACATTCATCATGTCAATCATATATTTTTTTCATTAGAAGTATTGTGAATTACTTTTTAAAATATACATTTATGCCACCTTTAGTAAACTAGAATTGCCAAAACGTTATATATTGAACTCTACTGCTCATCCGAGTTTTAGCATTTGGTGTAACTAAAGTTAGTTTTTTTTTAAGTGAAACTTCTTACGCGCGCCGGGAGTAAACGCGGGCGGCGCGGCGGGCGATACGCGATGAGCGAGGGACACGACCTGGCGGAAGAAAAATATGAGAATATTGTTATTGTGATATCCTTGTTAGTTTACAAGTTAAAAATATGGGATTTACTCTATTACCTTGTCAAGACATAAGCGAAACTTTTATGAAGAATAGTTTTTTCATTTAGGCCTTTCCTTTTTGTTAATTGATTGGTATATTAAAAAAAAACTACTTTTTAACCAAATCCGAGGCTAGGGCGTTTAAGTTTAAGAAGTTTCACTTCTGATATGCGCACATAGTGCACACGCTTTATTTTTAGGTGTATAACGAAATATGTTGGATCGTGCTACTTGCAAAAAAAATCTAAAGTTCTACCACATGAAAGTCCTTCATTTCGAAGGTGACTGCCACTTGTTTCCTGAGCTGTGCTCGATAATAT